>JAVXUP010002751.1:0-109961 GCA_033070095.1 Escallonia herrerae
CTCATCGGCCGTTCTTCTCGTGCTTAAATTTGTCATCTTACGTAGGGAATCTGCATTTTCTCTTGCGTTTGGGTGTCACTGAATATGTTCGTGACTGTAGCATGAGTTTCTCTGTCTCCAAGGTTAAAATTTTGTTCAGAAAGCTCACATAAAAGGGAATTGTACGAATATCTGTAGAAAGTGGAATTTGTACAAACGGTGATTATTTCTGGAACAACGAGGTGATTGAAAGTTGATTATAGAAAGTGGAATTGGTTCTAACGGTGATTAATGTTGAACAAGGTGGTGATTTAGTAGTTGATTTAACCAAGTTCGTTCTTACTTTTAATCATGTGGAGAAGTTTCGTAACTGTGTGAAACTCAAGACTTCTTTATAAGTTTCTTGAGTTCGGCTACCTTTTGATTTGTTTTGAGATGCGGGCTTATGTCGTTTTATGTTCAAATTGGACTTCTGATATGTGATCGCTTGACCAAAAAAATCAAAATTTGTACTAAGCGAATGAATTTTGTCAAGATAATGTACAATAGACCAAAAGAATTAACAATCTCAAATCATCATTTCTTTAACGAAGTATGTTGTATGTACCTCTAAGGCATCCTATATTGTTGTTGAATATTTCATCTTTTTGCGATTAACAAACATTAGATGATACGGGAGCAATAAATCTGACCATCTAAAAGCGTTAAATGTATTATTCCAAAATATGGGGACCGATCCACACCCACCGGTGGAGAAATAACAATTTCTCCACCGAACCGCAGGTAAGAGCAGCGGTTGGGCCACGTGGCGCAAAAAAGGCGAAAAAGGCGTACGGCCACTGCATTAATGGCGAAAAAGGCACGAGAAATGGTGAGAAAAATGGTGAGAAAATGGCGAGAAGGAGAAAAAGGACACCAACCGCATGCACAACCAGCGGTTGGCATTAATATGCCCTGCCACGTGCCGTCCCCCACCCCTGCCACGTGGCCCAACCCCATGGCCCCTGCCACGTGGCGTCCCCTCCCCCTGCCACGTGGCCCACCAGCATGACAACCGGCGGTTGGGGCGATGGCCCTGCCACGTGGCATCCCCTCCCCCTGCCACGTGGCCCAACCGCGTGTGGTACCAGCGGTTGGTCTCCCGCCCCTGCCACGTGGCCCAACCGGGTGGTACCAGCGGTTGGTCCCCTCCTCTGCCACGTGGCGTCCCCTCCCCTCATCCGCAGGGCCCAACCGCTCCTACAACCCGCGGTTGGTCCCCTCCCTCTGCCACGTGGCATCCCCTCCCCTGCCACGTGGCCCAACCGCTGGTACCACCCGCGGTTGGTCTCCCCTCCCCTGCCACGTGGCGTCCCCCGCGTGATGCCCCCACCTGGTGTCCTTCCCCACGATGCCACGTGTCGTCCTTCCCTCCCCCATGATGCCCCCCACGTGGTGTCCTTCTGCCGAATTTTTTTTTTGCCGCAGCCTTTGACCGCATAAACACCCACCCTTCCTCACTTTTTTCTGTCTTTTTTCTTCTCTCTTCCTCGCTTCTCTCTTTATAATCCCCTCCCCCGAACCCTTCTTCTGCACTCTGTCATCTTTTACCAACTTCCTTCGTACTTCATATCTCACCTACATAATCTCCATAACAATACAAATCAAAAAATTTTACGCTAGAAGATCGGTGGATAACCGCTAGAAGATCGGTAGTTTTTTCTTTAAATACATCAAGTCACAACAAGTAAGTATTTTGAATTTCCTTATAATTCAATGTTAGGTTTATACAAATCAGCGTATTACATTTATAGATTCCAAAACAGCGATTTTTTAGGGCGCCAAATATAGACAGTTTTTCACGAATTTATAAAAAATAGCTAGAGCTAGATTTTGCCAAAATGCAAAAAAGAGACCCTAGTTATTCTTAAAGGATCTGTCTCAGGTAAAAATTTCAGATTTTTCCAAAGACTGGAAAGGGGTTAACTGATACGGGGAACCTTGTAACTCTGCAGTGTATTTTAAAATATCAAGCTAGCGCGATTTCGCGCGAAACTTTTATGAGAATCCTAGGATGTTGGGAAGTTCCATTCCCCAGGAATTCGGGCCATTCCGAAGCCGTTACCTATTTTTTTGGCCGAACGGCCCTTTAAGCGCTTGATCCGGACACCGGTTCGCGATTTTTGGGCGAAACCTCCGTAAAATACTTTTTATGTCAAGAATGAATTCAGGAAGCCTCAAGTAGCATTTCGAAGCACTTTTGATATTTTTCGATGCCAGGGGGCATTTCGGTAATTCGCCGCCCCGAGAGGGGTATTTCGGTAATTTTACAGTGCTAAGTTTTTCGACGGACTTTTTAGTCCAGAAATGTAATTACAAAACCTGAAATGTTGTTTTGAAGCTGACGTGGCGCGCGTAGGGGTGTTTTGGTAATTTTCCCGCGCCAAGGGGTGTTTTGGTAATTTTCCCGCGCCAAGTTTTTCAAACGACTTTTTAGTCCAGAAATGTAAGTAAACCACCTGAAATGTTGTTTTGAAGCTGGTTCGGGGGCGTTGGGGTGATAGTGAACGCTCAGGGGCATTTCGGTAATTTGCCGCTGATCGGGGGCTATTTTGCTAGGAAGGATCCAGCTTAAAATTCATACCTTAAAATAACTTTTAGTTCAGGAAAGGGTGTGAGACACCCGAAAACTTATTTTGTTCCAGATGTTCTGAACCTTGTGACGCACCGGCGATGACTGCCAGGGGATATTTTGCATAAGTAGCGGGTGTTTTGGTAACTTTCCCCCTTTAAAATTTTTCCTGATATATTTGGTATATAATTGACGTAATACATTTAAAAACTTGACTTTAAAGCGGTTTTGAGGTGTTGGGGGTGTAGGGGCCATCGGGCTATATATTGCTATATAACCACGTTGGCGCTAAATTCAGTGGGAACTAGCGTAATTAAGCGTTCGGAGTGGTGGGAATTGAGGATTTGTTTTAATACATTGAAATAATGACTATTGCTAATGTGTTGGTAAGCTAGGTTAAAGATCCAGTTATAGTTTTGGAATGTAAATATTATGGATATTATGGACGCTAAGTTGGTTTATAATTATATTTTGTTCTTAAAGGTATGAATTTCAGCTCTGGACCTCATGATACATCAATCCTATACGATGACGATGACCACGTCGCGAGGCACGTATTTGACGGTGTCGATAGGGGTGTTTTGGAAACAATTCAAAGCACAAGGCACCTTGAAGAGTGGGTACTAAACGAGGAACAAATACAGCTATTACACCGTCAAAATTTAACCCTGTTCACCGATTGCGGGAAATGGTCTCGACACGACGATTGCCTTATATCCGCTCTAGTTGAACGATGGAGGAGCGAGACGAACTCATTTCACTTCCGGTTTGGTGAAATGACTGTTACGTTAGAGGACGTCGGATTTATACTTGGAATCCCATGTCACGGCAGACCCGTTACTTTGAACGTGCCGTCTGCATCCATAGCGAATATGGCTATGCAGTATTTTCCGGGAATTCCAAGGGCAGCGCTTACAACAAACGGCGTCAAGCTTAAATGGCTGAGAGAGCAGTACGGCGTGCTACCGGATGAATACACTCCTCAAGATTTCGTGACGTATACGAAGGCATTCCTTCTGTATATTATTGGAGCTATATTACTTCCGACGCATTCGAAAAACACGGTGCATCCGAAGTATATGGTGTTCTTGGAGGATCTTGAGGAGGTATACTCCTATTCGTGGGGTTCAGCTGTCCTTGCGCACCTATATCGAGCACTGCATAAGGCTACGAGAAACGGTGCCAAGTCCATTGCCGCCTGCCTGACTCTATTACAGGTATGAGCATTTATTTTCTTGGTAGGATCCTTAGTCAATATATTCGGGATTAATTACTAATTCCATATAATGTTTGCATTCACAGGTTTGGTCTTACGAGAGGCTACCCATGGGTCGTCCACAACCGTTGGTAGATTCCGATGAGACGTGGCCTAGGGTGTGGGCCTGGGGGCCTACGACCAACCGGAGGAGGAGACGGGTAGACCCTCACCACCATCTAAAGTTCTATCGGGGGGAACTAGAGATACTAGATGCATCCCAGGTGACGTGGCAGCCATATGGCAAGGTGATGCATCTGTTGGATGAGTGGTGTTGGCAACTTCCGGTGTCGTACGTGCTGGCAGGTTTGGTTCGGGTGCCGCTCATTCACTTCGAAGAATGTGAGTTTCAGATGCCCGATCGAGCTATGAAGCAAGCTGGCTGTCCACAAGGGATACCAAAACCCGCTGTAGACATGCGGCCATACAGGGGTGGTCGAGGGCCGAACTTCGAGGTGGCTGATGCCTTGATTTTGTTGGGTGACGAGGTGCACCAGTGGAATACCTGGCAGGAAACGTATGATAGCCTTGTATCGCTGAAGCACGACGGCATTAGTACTGAGGAATACTTACAGTGGTTTCTCAGGGTGACGCGCACGAGGGTGAATCGCCCTTCCCAGGTGAAGAAGACATCGTACGCGCCACGTGAGGTCTATGACCAGTTCTGGGCATTGGCCATTGTAAGTCATGCTAGTGTTGTTTGATAATTTATTTGCGCACCTTATCGACCATTTGTCAAATATGATTAGCCATATTTTCTATGCATGTTTTTTAGGTTGACCAGGGCATTGAGGTGTTCAAGCAGCTGGAGTCGTTTGACTGGTTTGTCGCGCAGGCTCCTGACAATCTCAAGAGGTCCATTGAGAAGTACAAGACTGAAGTTCAAAACTTTAGTCTTGCGTACCGGGGTTACGAAGGGGAGCCGTCTAGTCGCCCTCGTCCTGAAGCGTACGACTATCAGCCCCAGAGTCAGGTGTGGGAGTCGTCTGGTCGCCCTCTTCCTGACGCGTACAACTATCAGCCCCAGAGTCAGGTGTGGGAGCCGTCTGGTCGCCCTCCTCCTGACGCGTACGACTATCAGCCCCAGAGTCAGGTGTGGGAGCCGTATAGTCGCTTGCCTCCTGACGCGTCATCGCATAGCTATGAATTCTGGGAGCCGTATAGTCGCTTGCCTCCTGACGCATACGACTCTCAGTGCCAGAGTCAGGTTCCCCAAGTAGGAATCCAGGCCTCGCGCCCAAGCTTTCGGTCGGACAAAGGACAAGCGACGAAGCCATTGAGGTCGGACAAGATGGCTTGGATCGACCGGCACTACTTCGGGCATGAGCCTGTCAATTCAGCAGACTTTCCCCTTGCGACATTCCTAGGTCATGAGGATATCAGAACGTTGGCGCCGGAGACAGATCTTTCAAATTTTGTCATGAACGCTTACATAGAACTGCTCCGGATTAGAGAGCAACGTTTTAACCGTTCTGAATATTTGAAGCTTAACATGTATCCCACTCATTTTGTGGAATTAACGGTGAGAGAATTCACAGAATGGAGGCGAGGGGGCGGCAGGAGTAAGTGGAAACCAGGTCGAAACGTGTTAGGCATGATGAACGCAGACTATCAATGTCCCGCTGCTGATGCGAACCTTATCATGATACCCTGTCATCATGCAAACCACTGGTTCCTATTAGTTCTCCATCCAGCGTTCAGAACGGTTCACATATACGATAGCCTAAGGGAGGACGAGCCTGGACAGCTGCTGGCACAGATGTACAACGAGTACATCACTTTAGTGGTTAGTATTTATTTTTTGACCTTGGCTCATAGTATATTGTTCTTGTCTCATAGGCTTGATTCTCGTTTTTATTGTTGGATGCAGACTACTGTCCTCTCGCTAGCATGCGGACGGCCACAGGGTGACCCTTGGACGGTCGTGATGATAAAGGACCGACCAAAGCAATATAACGGTCACGATTGCGGGATTTACGTCCTCAAGTACATGGACTACATTGCTCGCTCGGAAGTGCTCAAACACTCCTCGTGGACTAGGAAGGATGCCTTGACGTTTAGGTATAGGATAGCCTGGGAGCTGAAAAAGAATGAAGCTAGACGCCTTCATTACCATTATCCTGACGTGCGTGGCTAGCTGCTGTGATGTTACAAAAAACTGTACCAAAAAGAAATGTACATAATTTTTCGCATGCTATGAATTTGGCGCTAAAATGTGCGCGAATATACCTTTCATATGACGGCATTCAAAAAAATTACGCGTCTCGCTTTTCGCCGAAATTCATAGAAATGGGCTAACTAGCGTGCATGAGGTGCAATGAGCGAAAAAAAAGTGACAAAAAAAATTACAACTTTTTTCGGAAGCTATCAAATGGGGCCTAAAGTGTGCCCGAATAGGCCCTTCCTAGGAAAACTCAAAAATTAATGTGTCTCGTTTTTTGCCGAAAGTCTTACAAATGGGCTAACTAGCGTGCCTGAAGTGCAATGAGCGGAAAAAAAGTGACAAAAAAAATTACAACTTTTTTCGGAAGCTATCAAATGGGGCCTAAAGTGTGCCCGAATAGGCCCTTCCTAGGAAAACTCAAAAATTAATGTGTCTCGTTTTTCGCCGAAAGTCTTACAAATGGGCTAACTAGCGTGCCTGAAGTGCAATGAGCGGAAAAAAAGTGACAAAAAAAATTACAACTTTTTTCGGAAGCTATCAAATGGGGCCTAAAGTGTGCCCGAATAGGCCACCTAGGAAAACTCAAAAATTAATGTGTCTCGTTTTTCGCCGAAAGTCTTACAAATGGGCTAACTAGCGTGCCTGAAGTGCAATGAGCGGAAAAAAAGTGACAAAAAAAATTACAACTTTTTTCGGAAGCTATCAAATGGGGCCTAAAGTGTGCCCGAAAACGGAGTTACCAAAAATATCAATAATCCACAAATCAAATCACAAATTAAAGATTGCACAAACCAAATCACAAATTTAAACATTATAAAAGTTCAATTTATACAACTGAAACATTAACCCTAACACTCTTCCTCATCATCGTCCTCCTCGACCATACTGCCAGGTTCGATACCTAACACTTTATAATGGTTTCTCTTGTCATGATCAGTCATCTTATTACACAACGCACACTTTCGTAATTTTTTTTGACCCGTTGCTTCTTCAATCGGATTCTTCATGCGTATTGCTCGTTTTCGCCCTTTTGTTTGAGAAATAATTGGATCAAAAATGTCGTCCTCCTCACCTTGTAGGTCAGTGCCGTCAATGACTGGCTGTTTGGCTCGATTGAATCTACCGCCTGGAGTTGTCCGAGTAGTCGGAGTGTCCACAGTTTCTGGTAATGCCATCCTAAACTGTGCATGCTTAGCCTTATCCCGTGCGGCTGCTTCAACTTGATACCTGTACCCATCAAATGTCGACGCTGCATCCATTGATAAACCGTGCATGATGTTACAAAGGTGATTATATCGCAGCGTCTCAGATTGCTCGAAATCAACTGAAACATTGGGCACGTAAGGAATGTGACCGTGGACTCTGTTGGCTTCCTTCGTCCACCGTTCCAAGATATACGGTGGAGGGATTTCACTAGCATTCTTGGCGCTCAAAACCCTCAACGCGTGTCGACAAAGTATACCTTTATGCTCAAACAGTTGACAGTTGCAATTAACCAACCCGGTGTCCTTACAAACTGCTACGGTAAAATGTCGTCTGGTCCTCGGAGCCGACGAAGAGCACGGATTGGCGAAGTTCGTCACATTTGTCAAAGCATAAACCTTGATATCTCTGGTGGAATACTCGTGCAACTTTGTCATGCCATATTGATTCGACTTTAGTAGTTCCTCTTGAAACTGTCGAAACATTTCCTTGGTATAGACTTGAGCCGCATGAGCCTCTAAAGGTGAATAAACTAGTATAGCTCTTTCTTTGCAAACTGTAGCCGCGTCGGCTTCTCTCTCACGGTACAATTGCCTGTCAACGGCTTTCTGCATCTCTAGTACGAACTCCGCTATACTTGAAGACTGGCCTACGTACCCATCAAAGAATGAATTCATAGCTTCGCTTCTCGAGGTCGTAGTCATTCCGGCTGCAAAAAACTTCTTGGTGTAGGCACCGACCCACTGTGTCTTGATCTCATACAACGATTGTAACCATTCGTGATTGTGCAAATAGTAAGTATCCATTAACTTGGCCCACCTCTCCTCGAACACGTCTACCGTCAACGATTTCTTCACACATGTATTAAAGTCAGTCTTGAATGACGGATGGTTTGCATATACATGGTGAAGCCGTTCGGGATATTTGTTGCTTATGTGCCATGTGCACAGGCCATGGTGAGTATCTGGAAGGACCTTAGCGATTGCATTTTTCATTGCCAGATCTTGGTCGGTGATGATGGTCTTTGGAGGAATATGATACATTGCTTGAAGCCACGTTTCAAATAACCACGTAAATGACTCCTCCGTCTCATCCCTAAGCAGGGCAAAGCCAAACGAGATTGACTGATAGTGGTGGTTCACCCCGGTGAACGGAGCAAAAGGCATAGAGTACTTATTGGTGCGGTATGTGGTGTCAAACGTCACAACATCCCCAAAATTTTGGTAAGCAGCTCTAGAACGGGGGTCCGCCCAAAATATAGTACTAATGCGGTTCTCATCATCCAGTTGGAGACTGTAAAAAAATCCAGAATTCTCACTCTGAAGGGACCTGAAGAGATCAAGTGTAGTTTGAGAATCACTCTTACCGAAAGACTCTCTCCTCTGAGCACGAAGTTCATTTCGAAGGTCTACTTCGTTGAAACTCAACTTGTCAATCCCCCCAGCCTGGCTTGAGAAAACCCCCATCATCTTAGAAGGTGGAATTTTAGCCTCGGCCATTGTAAAAATTAGTTGTCTGTGTGCCGCGCTTATTTCTCGGTGTTGATGAATTTGACCAATCTTACTGGGGGTCATCAACTGATGATTATGGCTCAACTCCACTCCTGTGACAACCCAATGGTTTTCATTTTTTCGGTGTACTGCATACACATGGGCCTTGCAGCCGGTACCCGAAAATGTGTCCCGTTTTCTTTGTCTTGTTGTCCCTTCGTCACTGATCCGAACGACCGGAGTTACATGCGGTGCTCCTCTATGACACTCAAATAGTCTTGCACAAATTTGATCTGTATTCGCCCGTTTTCTAGTCGTCTTAGTTCTAATACCGAAACCTATCGTTTTCGAATATGCTCTATAGTATGCTTCAACTTCGTCCAGTGCTTGAAAAACTTGACCAACGTAAGGTGGATCAGAACCTTCACAAAAATTATTTCCTCCAGTTGCATCCATATTTATACTGAAATCTAAAAAATAAAAATTATATCATTCTCAACAAGTCATAGATTTAAATAAAAGAAGAATAAAATTTATTTAAACCACCGTCTTTCGGGAAATTTGGTATAATGTAAATTTTGAATAAAATTTATTCAAAATTGCTTTAAAACGCTATTTTAAGCTTCCTGAGTTCATTCTTGATCTAAAAAGTATTTTACGGATTTTTCGCCTAAAAATCCCGAACCGGTGTCCGGATCGAGCGCTTAAAAGCCCGTTCGGCCAAAAAATTAGCTAACGGCTTCGGAATGGCCCGAATTCCTGGGGAATGGAACTTCCCAACACCCTAGGGTTCTCATAAAAGTTTCGCGCGAAATCGCGCTGGCTTGATATTTTAAATTACACTGCAAAGTTACAAGGTTGCGTGTATCAGTTAACCCCTTTCCAGTCTTTGGAAAAATCTGAAATTTTTACCTGATACAGATCTTTTGAAAATAACTAGGGTCTCTGTTTCGTACTTTGGCAAAATCTAGCTCTAGCTATTTTTTATAAATTCGTGAAAAAACTGTCTAATTAAGTTTTCACCTTTAGCGACAATTACGCCCCGCAATCAGCTGCAAAACAACATTTCAGGCGTTTTACTTACATTTCTGGACTTAAAAGTCCATTGGAAAACTTTTTCGGGAAAATTACCAAAATACCCCTCTCGGGGTGGCAAATTACCAAAATACCCCTGGCTTCAGAAAATATCAAAAGTGCTTTAAAATGCTATTTTAAGCTTCCTGAGTTCATTCTTGATCTAAAAAGTATTTTACGGATTTTTCGCCTAAAAATCCCGAACCGGTGTCCGGATCGAGCGCTTAAAAGCCCGTTCGGCCAAAAAATTAGCTAACGGCTTCGGAATGGCCCGAATTCCTGGGGAATGGAACTTCCCAACACCCTAGGGTTCTCATAAAAGTTTCGCGCGAAATCGCGCTGGCTTGATATTTTAAATTACACTGCAAAGTTACAAGGTTGCGTGTATCAGTTAACCCCTTTCCGGTCTTTGGAAAAATCTGAAATTTTTACCTGATACAGATCTTTTGAAAATAACTAGGGTCTCTGTTTCGTACTTTGGCAAAATCTAGCTCTAGCTATTTTTTATATTTCTGACGCCCTAAAAAATCGCTATTTTGGAATTTTTCGAATGTAATACCCCGATTTGTCAAAACGTAATTTTGACGCCCTAAACACGAATTTTAGACTATTGTAAGAACAATTTAAGCGTAACACAATTTAAACAATCAATTGGTAAGAACAAATTGAAAAATACTTACTTGTTTTAACTTGATATATTTCAAGAAAAATCCACCGATCTTCTAGCGGTTATCCACCGATCTTCTAGCGTAAATTTTTTTTGTTTGTATGTAGGTGAGATAGGGAGAATGAGGAGGGTGGAAGAAATGATTCGGGGAGGAGGGATTTTATAGAGAGAAAAGTGAGAGAGGAAGAGAAGAACCGTGAGTGAACAGCAGGGAGGGGGAGGGGGGAATGACACGTGGGGGTGGGGGGTAGGGTGGTAATGACACGTGGGGGAAGAGGGGGTTCACGGGTGGGGGAAGGGGGTTCACGGGTGGGGGAAAAGGACATAGGGTGGGGGCCACGGGGTGGGGGGCAAGGGGTGACGGGTGGGGGGCAAGGGGGGTGGGGGTCACGGAAGGCAATAATGCCAACCGCAACTCCTACATGCGGTTGGCATTATTGCCACCATTTTCTCACGAGTTTTTCATTTTCTCGTGATATTTTCATGAATTTCTCATAGTATTTTCGTCCCTTTTCGTCCCCTTTTTGCGCCACGTGGCCAACCGCTGCTCTTACCTGCGGTTCGGTGGAGAAATTGTTATTTCTCCACCGGTAGATGTGGATCGATCCCCCCAAAATATATTCCGGCCTCCTTTAAGTTTCCTTCTGTCATGTTAATTAATTTTTTTTTTTGATCCAACGATCTTAAACTGTTGAAATTGATAATTAAATACTCCGTAATATAGCTGGTCTTGCTTTGGGACCAAAACCGTGGCCAAAAGTGGAGCCCTGAATGCGTCACAAAGGTACTGTTGACCACAACAAAGCTGTGACGACCAATTTACCTTGACCAAGGCACCATTTATAGGAAGCAGGTCCCTCACTTCACCACTCAGTCTCTCTCTTTATCTCAAGGGCTTGAAATCCCGCCAGCTCACTTCACTCAAAAAACCAAAAGCGTACCGTCTGGTACTAGCCAAAGCCAATAACACAAATCATAATGGAGGGCAGGTGGCCGGAGCAGAGCACCGGCGGCGCATTCCAGCTCCCTGAGAGCCCGAGAGAGCCGATGGAGTTCCTGTCAAGATCGTGGAGTGCTTCAGCTCTTAAGCTCTCCAAGACTGTTGCTCCTCCGACGCCGTCGTTCCTCCACAAGACTGCCCACTTGGCAGGTAATCCTGTGCAGGAAGAAATCTCCGGCGAGGCCGATGAGTCGGCGGTGCTTTCCGGGAACACATTTTCGTTTGCTTGCTCTGCTACTTCCCAGCTTGTTCTTGAACGCATCATGTCTCAGTCCGTAAGTCTCCGTGTCCCATCAAACAACATAAAAGTTTATCTTTGATAGAATGTTCTTTCCTTGTTCCGGATTGTTAAGCTAATGATGCAGCATCAGCATGAATGGATTTTTGTTCGTGATGATACATACTTTTTTCCAGCAACCAGTACATAATTAAGACCCTATCACCCCTCCCCCACCCCCACACACCAAAAAAAGTAAAACATGATGCTGTTCAGTCAAAATTTGGGTTCAGTAATTTTCTCTTGCATCTAATCCGAGTTATACTCGATTCGTATTTCTTGAACTATTGACGTGTTTGCGTACTGGGTCATATTGCGCTTCAAATATCCAGTTCTTTCGCCAACTTTATCGAGCTTGCATGAGCGTTAATCGGAGCTAGAGAAAGTATTAAACGTGATACATGCTGCTAGACTGATAACTTGAGCCGCTAAAAGTAGTTAGCAAGTCAAGACAAAATACAGAATGAACCTGATTTAGCCATATCCTACGAGGAATGTGCTCTAAATTGTGTAAATGCGCAGGAAATATCGCCACTGACATCAGGGAGGCTCTCCCACAGCAGTGGACCTCTCAATGCTTGCCTCACAGAAGAAACTGAGTCCCCCAGTTTCCCCATCGGAGGAGTTCGACGACGTCGTTAAGGTATAATTACTGCCCTGTTTTACTCTCATTTATCTGGCTCAGGAGTAACACGTAAATAGCTCAAGGTTTACTTTTCACCCCAACCAGCAGCCATTCCGTGCAGTTTGATGCATTATTTGTTTGAGGTCTTCTTAGTGAAGACAGACGGCTTTCTTTTGTGGAAATTTGCAGAAGAAGGAAAAGAAAAGAAAGGAAAGGGAAAAAGTAGGGAGACAAATGCTTTCGTTTGTTCCAAGGAAAACTTTTTCTCTGTATACAACTACAAGATTGGCTTGTGGCGTCTAATCGAACCGCTTTTGACGACTTTAGTGGCCTCAAATCTGCTAACACCGTACACAACTCGCCGAACGCTTCAGGTTTCAGCCTAATAATAAAACCTTTTTTTTGTGTCTCAAAAGAAGAGAAAGAAACACAGAGAATGAAAAACTCAAAAAAGAAACAAAGTAAAAGAAGGGATGGGCGCACTTGGCAAGAGCCACCACTGCCCGTGAAATTCGTGGGAATGGAACACTTTTGATATCCCAATATCTAATTTTGATGATTTTACAGCGCTTCTAGCGACACTTACGGCTTGTGATCTTAATCTTGCATCTCCCTGAACCTTCTGAACGAAAATTTTGTCGCACAATGTAACACCACGTTGCAGAGGAAGCGGGTAGAGCAGTGAGCACATGCTCACCCTCGCAAGATGATGGTTTTCATAGTAAGGAGAAAAATGTAAACGTAATAGTGATTGACGTGATACAACCTATGGATAAGATAAAAATATGTTTTTGACTTTTTATTGAAAATTCTTCAATCCCGTTAGATCCCACGAGTCTGATACACTGTATTATATCTATCACATTAAACCCAAAATTTTTTGCCGCCTTCCTATTTTGAATTTTTGCTGCAAGCTCTGCTGTCCTGATAAAATCAAGAGCAGGAGAAGTCCTCACATCAAACGAGTAGAGTACCCTCATATCACTTGGTGAGACAAGATTAGCCACAATGGGTTTCGATTTATGGTTTGATGGCCTTAGAATTTGATGTACCTTGAGAACCTTTTTAAACTATTGTTCTTTATCAAAATTAAAAATTGACTCTTATCAATTACCATATATAAATTGTAACACCCCAACTCATTTCGCTTTAGTTGCTAAAGATCTATAGTAGAATATATTTTTGTTATTCTGTGATACTTTATTAATGTAGATATAAAGTACAAAAAATAGAGTGCGATTTTAGTTGTAACAACTTGATAAGCTTCACTTTATCTCTTTATGTATTGAACGTGTAAATGTACTTTCAAAATCTTCGTATTCACCTTACACAAAATTAGTAGTTCCGTTGGACGTTGATTTGATTTACGGTTCTTTAATGAAATAAGTAAATTACTTGATTTTTTTAGAACTTTGATAACTACGATTCAGAGAGCTGCATTACTTAAAAGTTGATCCCTTTCACCCACCCAAAAAGCTTGCAGCCACTACGATTGTCTCCCAAGTCCATAGAGAACAAGTGAGTAGACCAAATTTACTGGCATTCAATGCTTAATTGTTGCGTAGCAAAATTTTCTGGACCTCTTCTGGGTTAGCCAAATAATGGGATGAAGTACTCTAAAAAAGATTGTCCTTGTGCTATCTGTCGTTAGCCAAAGATGGATTGTCCAATTTTCCACGGCAGCAGTGGCTCTGGCAGCAAGCAATAGACTTTAGATGGCGAATGCCAAAACTAGAAGGTTTTTGATTTCTGCTATCTCCCCAAGCTGTCATCAGATTGAAAAATACTTGTAATGGCACCTGGAAATATGTCACAGGTGCAGGATCTGTCTAGAAGATGATACTGCTGACCTTCTGTTCCACATTGAGCCTTGGTGACTTTTTTACAAAATTATACACACTTTCTTCTAACTGGGGCATGATCCGCGAGTAAAAAGGCACGACTAGTATGTCTTTAACAGTCGACTAATTCAATTTTGTATAAAAGATATCTCATCTCAACTTTAATTAATGCATTTGAATTCGATCATATGTAAGTGAAAATGGAAAGCAGTTACGAATGCTTGGTAAACAATTTTCTTGTTGCCTTAATGGTGTGGTAATTCCATCTTCGAGTGTGAATAAGTAAAAAAGGAATGCAGTTAAGAAT
Source organism: Escallonia herrerae (assembly GCA_033070095.1). Lineage (NCBI taxonomy): Eukaryota > Viridiplantae > Streptophyta > Magnoliopsida > Escalloniales > Escalloniaceae > Escallonia > Escallonia herrerae. Next base: position 14,494 of record JAVXUP010002751.1, read on the forward strand.
ACATGGTAAACAAATTTTGCTGTTGCCTTAATGGTTTGGCAATTTGTCAACTTGTTAGTAAGATCTCAATCATGGGTCATTTCAATTTTGAAGCCACTGGAGATGTAGATCATTTATTTCAGTAGAGTTCATGCCTTTTAGCGAGTCAACTTAGAACATGAGAAGTTGAAAACTTGAAAAGACAGGTTAGTAGATACTTCTTGTCCTTGTAAGTTTACTTTCTGGCACTGATTTGCCATTCTGTCTTACCGGTCTCTTCTACCATTGACCTTCAAGCATGATCCGGTACTTCTTTCTCTTCCACCTGTTGATAAATGATCTAACCAGAAAGATGACAAATAAAGTTAAGGCAAAGTCAAAATTTTTTTGGCTCTTACCTAAGTGGTAAGAACAAAGCTCGATTTATTGTCTCATTGTTTATTACTCTGAGTTTTTTTAAAGTAACTTTTTTTTAATACTTAATTATTATTTTATTTTATTTTATTTTTAACTTTATTTACCTATTTAATTTATTTTTAGAAATCTCACTTTCAAAGAGAGATTTCAAGCTGAGAAAGCGTAGTTTGAAACTACGTTTTCAAGTAAATGTTATTATGATTAAACAAATCTACTGAAAACGTGGTTTGAAATTATGTTTTCTCAACTTGAAATCTCTCTTTGAAAGTGAGATTTTCAAAAATAGGTTAGATAGGTAAATAAAATTAAAAATAGAGTAGAGGGATAATTAAGTAATAAAAAAGATTATTTAGGGAAAAAACTTTTATTACTCCTGCATTTTAAAAAATTGATCATAGTATTTTTTTTCAAAACTGTCGAAAAAAAATAAATCGTATTTTTTAAAACTGTTTTAAAAAAATTAATTACTTTTTAAATTAAGACCAGAAATGTCGTGTATTATATTTTTATTTTTACACTTTATTTATTTGTTTTTTCTATATTTTATTTTTCACTAGACCATTTTTTCTTTTCTAACTCACCTTTCACAATAAACGTGGAATTCAACTTGATTACAGTACCGGCTAATTCAACTGGAATATAGACCTTTTGATTTTCCGACGACATGTATGTTAATGCAGTTTTTACGAGCAAACAACACCCTCCAGCCACTGTTTGCCACCAGCCGCAACGGCTACGGAACTGGCGGGAATAACACACCCGGTGGAAAGACAGTCGGGAGGTGGCTGAAGGAGCGGAGAGAGAAGAAGAAAGAAGAGACCAGGGCTCACAACGCCCAACTTCACGCGGTGGTTTCAGTTGCCGGAGTGGCAGCCGCGGTGGCTACTATTGCAGCAGCCACCGCTACGGCATCGGCATCTGGGAAAGACGAACAGATGGCGAAGACCGACATGGCTGTGGCCTCCGCAGCGACGCTAGTAGCCGCTCAGTGCGTGGAGGCTGCGGAGGCCATGGGAGCCGAGCGAGACCACCTTATTGCAGCAGTTAATTCGGCTGTTAACGTCCGCTCCCACGGCGACATACTGACTCTAAATGCTGCAGCCGCTACAGGTAATCCTTATAGGTAAATATACTCCTTACTTATAACATTGAGTTGCAACTTCGTGGATGTCTGAGGGAAAATATTTTTCCTGTATGCAGCTCTGCGCGGAGCAGCAACACTGAAGGCAAGAGCGCTGAAGGAAGTGTGGAACATTGCAGCAGTAATCCCAGTTGACAAAAGATTGGGAACTGGCGATGGCCATAACAAGAGCAATAATGGCCAGAGTAACACAAATAGCTGCAACAATGAAGGGCTTCCCCTGGAAGAGAACTTTTTGGGCGCTTGTAATCAGGAACTCCTTGCCAGGGGCTCGTTGCTACTCAAACGCACCCGCACTGGTAACAACCATATTCCTGTTTAACCAGAACCAAGTCTCTCTCTTGTGAGTTTTAGTGCTTAAGAAGTTTGATGTGCAGGTGATTTACACTGGAAAATTGTGTCCGTTTACATCCATCGAACAGGACAGGTAAGTTTGTAACATTATAGCAAAGCATGCGTATGCTCCATGAGCAAGAAGTCTTCTAATGCTAGTTGCTTCAAGCCAAAATTAAGAGACCTGAATTTGCAGGTGATGTTGAAGATGAAGAGCAAATATGCCGCCACAACCATCACCAAAAAGAAGAAAAGTGAGTACAACATTCTAACATCATGCCCAAATTTAAGGGGAAACAGATTACCATAAACACTCGTACGGAATCAAGCAGGTATCAGGGAAAGCGAGTTGAAAACTCAAAATTGGTTTGTTGTGTGTTGCAGATGTGGTGATAGAGGTGTGCAAGAGCATGCCAGCATGGCCAGGGCGGCACTTGTTTGAGGGCGGAGAGCAGCGTTGCTACTTTGGACTGAAGACCGCCAGACGCGGGGTTGTGGAGTTCGAATGCAAGAGCCGAAGAGAATATGATATGTGGACTCGGGGTGTGGCCAGACTTCTCACTATTGTCGCAGAATCAAGGTGCAATCGCAGGAATTAGCTCTTCAAACATCGATTACGTGTTTCCGGCACATTGTAGACAAGATTCTGACTAGCGGAGTGCAAAATAGCTCTACGCTTACTGGAACGTGTTTCTTTAACCGAGTATATTTCACGATTTCTTCTCCATCAAAATGAATGATAAGGGAAGTACATCAGGTTTAGAAGACCCTAACCTTCTACATATCAACTACAGTTGTTGAATCGCTCCACATATAGAGCATTCAGCTCTACATTTGGATTTAGAGACAACATTCATATGAATCAGCACCGACAAATATCAAGATTGAAACACTTGAACCTATATATGTACTCAAAATGAAACATGATTAATGGCTTTGACACCACATGTATTCTTCTTCGTCCAAAACCGGGTGCGAGGTCTACGTAGCAGTGCATGCATCTCTCTCTAACTTTCAGCAGCTCTGAAAATAGTTAACAGGGAAAGGAAGAGGTTGATGATATCAAGATACAGCGCCACAGCAGCCCAGATGTATTCATCATACGAGTAGCGCTTGATGAGATTGTCAGTGTCATACAGGATGTATCCACAGAAGATGATTGATGCAAGACCCCCATAAATCATCACTGATACCTTGCCCAAGGGAAACAGCATCTATAGGAAGGTTATGAATGGGACTCAAAACAAAGAATATAGGACATGCGCAATATTGCAAAAAAAAATAAAATGAAACCAAAAAAAAACAAACGTAAAAGAAAAAATCCACCTACCTGAATCAAGCCAAAAACCAGAAGTACCATAAGAGCACCAAACAAGAAAGGACCCAGGAAGTTAAAATCATGGCCTCTCCTTGCCGCCCAGAACGTGTACAAAGTGAGACTCACGACCACCACTGTAGTCAGAATAACAGATTCCAGAATGACCTTCCCTGTAACCGAAAGCAATTGGACAAAACGCTTGAGTGAAAAAGAGGTTAATAATGCATTACACTAATCCAACAATTTCCAATAGTAGCCATGCATATCCCTAGAAATCAGGTTAACAAAAAATTTGGAAAAAATTGTTAGTCGGGACACTATGCTAGTTGATTCTATCCGAAATACTTGACGTTATTGACATCAACTTGATCACCATTGGCAACATAAAACGAACAAAGCCAAGTATTAACCACTATGTAAGGATCAACAGAGCTATCATCTTCTACGTTTACATTATGAAGTTGATAGTGTTTTTTAGGGTAGAAGGGAGGAGGAAATCATCATATCTCCTCAACTTGCCTGATTTTTAACCTCCCGGGTCTGCCCAGCGCATAAATCTCTTTAAAAACTAGTTACGGTACTCCAGACACCCAACCTACTCCTTTTTGTCTTTAATAATCAATGTAACTACAAAACATACTCTTAAGTCACACGCATGCTTGAAATTTCCAGAGCATTGAGCCCTCTCAAGTCTCACCCCACGCGTGAAGGATGCAACTAGGATCAACCATAATAACGCTGTACTGCAGCACATATATGAGGTGTTATAAAGGGAATTAACCAAGTGTAATACGAGTTTTAGAGTTGCACAACTTCCTATCAAACATGGGGACGTGTGGCTTCAAAAGATAAAAAAATAAAAAAAAAGTGAAAGTGTAGGGATTTTTGGCGGTTAACACTGCTAGCAAAACTACCTTCCCACTCCCACAATTCACAATAACAACAGCCTTGTTTTAAGGCTTCATAATACATGACGAAGTTAAAAAGCAGGAGAACACTAATTTGCTTTTTCTTTGTTTTGTTGTTTCTTTGCATATTGATGGTTTGCGATCGGTTTTCGTAGACAATTTGGGACAAAAAAAATATTGCATGACAAGTTCATGTAAACGCTGCAATTATTGTTATTAGAGAGACCAATAAAAAAGAAACCAGACACCTAATACATCATTCCCCTTTGAAAAATCACCTATTTGATCCACACGCACCACGTGTGCCTTGCAACTAGTGTTTCTAAAAGAGGGAGATCGACCACCATGGGCCAGAATTACACCCTAATATCAGGCGAGATAGCTGTGATATTGAGCATATTTTTAGGACATGTTTGACATTGACCCCGCTCAAACTTACAAAATAAAAACATGAGATATAATCAAACAAACTTTCAGCAGCCTATTTCTTTGAATAAGTCGCCTAACTCCTTTCCTTGTCTTTTAGTTTCCCTATGAGCAGGTGTCCTGAAGACCGCTAAAAAGACACGGATCATTTTATAACTCTAATGTAACAAGAATCAAGTTTCATAAAGACAGTTGTGTGCTTGATTAAAAGGGGCAGTAAATTTTACAACGGTTTCTGAGGCACATTCAAGGCTCAAACATACTTAGGTTTGCTTCTTCATCCCAATGAATTTCATCACTGCCAATAAATCGAAAGCCATAAAGATAGCACATTCCACATTTCTTCAAAAATTAGAAGTAGAACAAAAAGAAAAATGGTAAGGTCAATGTTTAAATGTTCAAATTTATTCTAAAGAGTTAAGGGGAAAAATATTTATATCTTAACCACAAAGCTATTTTTTCCCTTGTACCCGTGCAAAAATGCATCTATCATTTGCTAGAGTATGGAATAAACCCAAGGAAGATGCTCAAACAATGAATCTAAAAACGAATTAGAAACTCATACCAAGGCGTAGGTTAAACCAGTCCAATATGTAAAAACAATAAAAACAAGATAAATTATATATTTAATACTTGCCACTGGTAAACGCGCATGTCAAGCCAATAGCAAAGGCAAGCGCCACAGTGAAAATCCCAAGTAGCAGATAATTCACCGGGTGACGCTGGTGGTAGTAGTACAACGGACACAGCACTGCACAACGAAGTTTCAACATTAAAACAAACCAACAAAAGGTGCAATAGCGATGAAATAAATATTACAGCGACGAAAGGACGAATAAACACGAACTGGATGAAAACAAGCGCACCAATGAAGGGAGTGATGATGAGGACGATATAAAGGGCCAGCCCGGCCCCGGTGGAGACGAAAAAGGTGGCGATTGGCCGGTAAGTGACGACAACGGCACCGACGGCGATGGTGAGGAGCAACTGTAAGGCCACGACAGAGTACACCTTACGGATGAACGCCCACCGGAGCTCCGGCGCCTCCAGCATCATCGGGTACAGCGGCGTGCTCCCGGTTTCCACGTCATTTTTCCGGTACGGTGCTTGCCACATCTTCCCGAATTTGCAATTGATCGACACAAAATTCTCAGGAATCGAGTCACACCAGTTGGATGAATGTAGGGGCTTTGATTGTTCGTGAATTTGGGGGAATTTTGGATAATGAATTGCCAAGAGAGGTGCGGGGGTAAAAATGGGGGCAGAAGAGGCGGTTAAGCGAGGAATTGAGAAACTTCTTGATTTGTCGCGTGCCCTCGCGGGGGTATAACACGTGTGGGAGGGTTGGCAATGTGCCTCATGTCTTTATTTATTCCTTTTCTTGGGAATTTTGAAAATGAAGATAAACTTCTTGATTAAGGCTTCGTTTGACAAAAAAAAAATTTTGGTTTTCAGTTTTTAAAGAGCAGCTTAATTTTTTTTTTTATAAAAACAAGTGGGTGTTTGATAACCCATTTTTTTTTTAGGTTTTTTTTTTTGGTATTTGGTAACCCTTTTTATTTTGACTTTTTTTTTTGGTGGTTTGCGGTGGCGGTGGTGGGGCGTAGCGGTGGTCGACGGTGGTGGTGGTGGTGGCCGACGGCCGGAGGTGGCTGCCGGCAGTCACCGGCAGTGGTGGCCGCCGGACGGAGGTAGCTGCCGGCAGTCTCCGGCGGTGGTCGCCGGAGGCCGGAGGTGGCTGCCGGCAGTCACCGGCGGTGGTGGCCGGCGGCCGGAGGTAGCTGCCGGCCGTCTCCGGCGGTGGTGGCCGGCGGCCGGAGGTGGCTGCCGGCCGTCTCCGGCGGTGGTGGCCGGCGGCCGGAGGTGGCTGCCGGCAGTCTCCGACGGTGGTCGCCGGCGGCCGGAGATGGCTGCCGACAGTCTCCGGCGGTGGCTGCCGGCCGTCTCCGGCGGTGGTCGCCGGCGGCCGGAGATGGCTGCCGGCGGCCAGAGGTGGCTGCCGGTGGTCGCCGGCGGCCGGAGGTGGTTGTCGGCAGTCTCCGGCGGTGGTCGCCAGCGGCCGGAGGTGGCTGCCGGCGGCCGGCAGTCTCCGGCGGTGGTCGCCTGAGGTGGCTGCCGGCGGTGGGAGGGTGGTGGTGGTGGTCGAAAAAAAAAAACCAAAAGTGAAAAAAAAAACCAGTTTTTGGAGTTTTTTTTTTTACTCTGCAGTTTAAAAACTGATTTTTTAAATTGAAAAAAAATGGTTACCAAACGCTCCTTTTTTTTTCAGTTTTTAAAACTGAAAAAAAAGAGAGAAAAAAAAGAGTGTCAAACGGGGCCTAAGTAATGCATTTTGAAATTTTTTTTGTTGCTCGAAGGGAAAAGCATAAAGCAACTGTGACCAATAGGTCAAGAAGCTTTGAGATTGATGGAGACCTCAAAACAAAGATTTTATAAACGCGTTGAGAAAATTTAGATGCACGATCAAATATGAACGTTTCATTTAAATATGTCAAAATCAATCATATATATATATATATATATATATATATATATATATATATATATATATATATATATATATATATATATATATATATATATATATATATATATATATATATATATATATATATATATATATGAGTCGTGATTCATTACTCCCGCGGATAACTTGAGTTAAGTTGTTAACGCGATCTGGCCGTTCACGCTCGATCTGTAGACGGTTCAGATTTTTTTTTTATATATTTTTTAAGTCCGTCCATGTGGCGGATGATATATCGATAAAAATAATCTCGATGCTCGTCCGCTGCATAGACGGCATAACGTAACAAAAAGTACAATTTTTGTCTATCATCAAGAGCTTTTCATAAAGTGTCAGTCAGCATTCCCTGGAAAAACGTACAATTTTTATATATTATCAAAGGCTTTTAATAAAGTGTCAGTCAACATTTCCTAGGTTATAATCCCAAGTCTCTGCACTTAGAGAGAAGAAGAGAAGGGGACGGTGAAGCTCGTTTGACCCGTCCACCATCACCCACCATTCGTTTGAGGAAGGAAGGATGACGAAGCTGCAATCAATGATATTAGGGTTCCGAGCTTGAAGGAAATATAGCCGTATGGATGCTCTAAGAACTCCGACGGGATCCGAGAATCTCAACTTCTTTTCGCTATCTCTCTCTCTCTCTTTCCACCTTAGATCTGTAGTTCCTGACGAGCGCCACGTGGTCGTCGTTCTTCTGCGACTCGTCCTTCTGCTCGATCGCACCAGGCGGCACTAAGGGAGTCGATGACGTTCTTGTAGGCGACGGAGAAGAGGTTGCAGTCCTTAACATTGAGCTCAGCAGCGGGGGTGGAGCGCCCGACGAGGGCAGAAAGCTTGATAGATGGTTCCTCTGTGACGTGGTCGTCGCAGCTTGTGGGGCTCTAGGCAAAATAGATGGTTTCTCTGCGACAATGAAAAGTACAAGGACTCAAGAGAGAGAGAGACGCCTAGCGGGGGTGGAGCGCCCGAGAAGAACAACGTTTGCCGTCCGCTACATTATGTAGCGGACGAGCACTGCAGTGTTTCAAGCCCGAGGTTATTTTGGTCAAAATATCGTCCACCACATTATATGGCGGACGGACTTAAATAAAAAGCAAAAAAAGATCTGAATCGTCCATAAATCGCGCGTGGACGGCCAGATCGCGCTCGCAACTTAGCCCAAGTTGCCCGCGCGAATAATGGATCATGACCCTGTAGCGGACGAGCACTGTAGCGTTTCCTTCAAGCCCGAGGTTATTTTGGTCAAAATATCGTCCGCCACATTATGTGGCGGACGGACTTAAATAAAAAGCAAAAAAAAGATCTGAACCATCCACAGATCGCGCATGGACGGTCAGATCGCACTGGCAACTTAACCCAAGTTGCTCGCACGAGCAATGGATCATGACCATATATATATGGGAGATGATCCGTTGATAGTGCTAGCAAAATGGGGTATTTTGCTAGCGCGATCTGACCGTCCATCCTAAAAGATGGACGGTCCAGATCGCGCCTTTTTCCAAAACTGATCCCCGTCCGCCATACTGTCTCGCGGACGGGATTTTTACCTTTTTGCCCTCCTCCCATGTCCGCGAGACTGTCTCGCGGACGCCTTTCTGTTCCTGACATGTGTCAGGAAAAAGGCGTCCGCCATACTGTATGGCGGACGATCTCTAGGCTGACACATGTCAGGACCTATCCTCTCGGTCGCCTATAAAGTCTCTGGCGTGAGCCCCGAGAACTGTCCCCTTGGTATCTGTATGGCGTCAACAGTGTCCGCTTTGTGGGAAATCTCCAATGTAGCGGACGGCGTCCCTTCGTCAACTCTCTCATGCTATAAATATTTAATCAGTCGGGGTTATATATATATTATTATTGTAGCGGACGGCGTCCCCTCTCTCGAAAACATCTAACCCAAGCCGCTACCCCATCTACGGCGACCCACATCTCCGGTCACCCACATCTCCGCCGACACCACCGTCCTCCCCTCAACGCCGATCTCGATGGCTTCTGGATCGGAGACCACTTACGCCTACGATTATATTGGCAACTTGCACCTGGTAGGCAAACACTTTTTCAAAGCCATGATGCCGGGATTTGAGCATGAACTTGTAGGCTATCCCTCTTTCTCTTTCTCTGTATTTTCGTGTGTTAAAAGTTTGATCTTTTGTTTTTCTTAACCAAAACTAACCTATTTTTTGTATTTTGTGTTTGGTAGGACATACCGGAAGCATTTACCAATCAATTTACAACAATTCATGATAGTGCAAGATTATATAGCCGCAAGGGGGCATGGCAGGTTGAAATCAAGCTGAAGCCCGGCCGATCCCAAAAAAAGGAATTCGCAGAGGGTTGGAACGTCTTCGTGCGCCAGCATGGCCTCGAACTCGGGGACTTTGTAGTGTTCGAACACCTTGGGTGGTGGGATTTTCAAGTTGTAATCTTTGATCGGAGCGCTTGTGAAAAGCTTTCGTACCCCATTTGTGAACCATAGTTTATTATAATAAAAAAATTTATGTTCTTGTTTATTATGTTTTCAAATTTTTTCTTACTTAATTGTGCCTTTTTTTGTTGCCTTGATATATTGAGATCGTTGATTATGAATCGTACATTATTTTTTGGAAAAATTGAGATTGTTGATTCCGTCGCTAAAACAAGTCTTCGGAAACTAAGTGTAGAAAAAACTAAGTGTTGGACTGAGTGTTGGAGAGGTGGAACTAAGTGTAGAAAAAACTAAGTGTTGGACTAAGTGTTGGAGAGGTGGAACTAAGTGTAGAAAAAACTAAGTGTTGGAGAGGTGGAACTAAGTGTAGAAAAAACTAAGTGTTGGGGAGGGTATTCTGCGGGGCCGTCCGCTACATAGTATAGCGGACGTAGAGAAGACAACCAAAAAAATTCTGCGGGGCCGTCCGCTACATAGTATAGCGGACGTAGAGAAAACTACCAAAACAACCAAAAGTCTATCGTCCGCGATACTATATAGCGGACAAGGAACAGACTAATGTCATCCGCGATACTATATAGCGGACGGCAAATATATATTGTCCAGCAAATATATATATATTCAAACCCAAAAGAAAGTCCTATAACTTCTACACTCTTCTCCGTTCTTCCTACTCACAAATATTCCCAGCGGCGTTGGCAAGCAGATCTGCGCAATTTCTTCATAAGAGCAGCTTTAATACCCCCTAATAGATCACGTAAGTTCACAAAATCAATCCTTTACATGTTTCTAATCTATAGTTGTGATCAATATTGCGTTTTATGCGTGGTTTTGATTATGCATTGAGCATGTGCTAGCGATGATGAGGATTTATATATGTATGTATTTGTTCATGTGCTAGCGTTTGTAAAATCCGATTCCATAGTTTCAGTTGCAAAAAATGGAATTTATCCCTGGACCAGAAGATCCATCCGTGTTATACGACCAAGCCAACCATATCAGTACGCTCATATGGGATGGTGGAGTAAGATACATTATTTATCAACTTTCTTATTATTACGAACGTTGTTTTACCGTTCATTTTGCTTAAATTGTATTTATTAATAATTCGTAGGAAAGAGAACTTCTCACCACCGTAGAAGTATCTCGCGAGTTCACGAGATGGAAATTGAACAAGTCCCAGAAAAGAATACTGCGTGGAATTGGGTTTGGGATTTTCACGCATGGGCAGATCTTTCAACAGCTTGACCGGGCCTTGATAGGTGCCCTTGTTGAGAGGTGGAGAAGTGAAACGAATACGTTTCACTTCCCGCTCGGAGAGATGACGATTACCCTAGAAGATGTAGGGTTCATCTTGGGGTTGCCGGTGACGGGGCGGCCGGTAATTGCTCCTCCGTCAGACGCAACGAATAAGAGAACAGCGCGAGACTTCTTCACTTCGATACCCCAGGATCAATTTAGCACTGGTGGTATAAAGTTGAAGTGGTTGGTAGATACCTACGGGGTTTTGCCGGAAAACTATACGGGCCGTGAGCTTGTGGTGTACACAAAGGCCTTCCTCTTGTGGGTGATGGGAGCAATTTTATTCCCAACGACGTCGAAGAACACGGTCAGCGTGAAATATTTACCGTTGTTGGGTAACCTGTCGGAGGTTGGGGATTATGCCTGGGGTGCAGCGGTTCTTTCGTATCTGTACCGAGCATTGCACAAGGCAACGAGGCCCAACTCCAAAGCCATATGTGCATGTCTCTCGCTATTGCAGGTATATCATATAAATCATGTCTTCGTTATTGTGTTTTATTTTTGTTGAATCGACGATATAAATATAATTTTTTGATGTTCTCAGGTGTGGTCTTACGAACACCTTGCTCCCGGTGCACCAACGCGTAGGGATGGAACCGACAAAGTCTGGCCTCGGTTGTGTGCTTGGGAGTACAGCCGGAGGGCTAGCCACTACAAGAGGAGAGTCGATCCCCATCACAACATTACGTACTATCGAGGGGAGTTCGACCGTCTATCTCCGGGCCAAATGCGTTGGGCACCGTACATACGTTTGGCGCGACGGGTGGGAGAGTCGTTCGTCTTCACGCTCTCCGGGTTGCAGCGCACACCCCTGATCCATTTCGAGGTCGCAGAGTGGCAGCTGCCCGACCGAGCAATGCGCCATTTTGAGTTGGAGCAGGGTTTGCCAGTCGATGCCCCGGATATGAGGGTTAACAGGAACCCACCGGATGTCGGAGTGTTTGGCACCGCCAATGCGTACGAATTGTGCGCGGCCGAAATAGAGCTTTGGACTTCTTGGCAGGACACACTGGCGGCCATCGTCTCGGAGCCAGACCCCGTTATCAGCATCGATCAGTACGATGAGTGGTACTACCGCATCACGCGGAGGAGAGTAGCCCCTGTAAACTTTGAACGTGGGGAGAGGTATGCGCCTAGGGGTCAGATCGATGAGCGTATGGCATACAATCTCGTAAGTTGCCCAACAAGTCTGACTTGAACCAAATTAGTTGAATATAAATGTCTGATTGAAGTTACTTAATTTTTTATCTCTTTGGATGTAGGTTAATGCCTCGCTTGCATTCTTCCAGAAGTTGAGTGAGCGGAGGGATCTGGTGAGCGCAATGGGCGAGGATCTTTGCCAACAGGCTGCGACATTGGCTTTAGGCTGCGGGAATTTTTTGCGCCAAGCATCGGGCCAGTCTTCGGGAGTCAGCCCGGGAATGGGTTATACGGGCGTCAGCCAGGGATACGGTGATCCCTCTGGACAGGCTTCAGGGGTGAGTCAGGGAGTTGGTGGTACCTCTGAAGCGGGGATGGGACAGGCTCAAGCGTCGTGGGGCGATTACAGCGGCCCCTCCTTCAATTTGTTCCCGGAACCCCTCTCTCAAGTCACGCAAGACTGTCCTTTCGGAAACTACGGTTTCTCCGAGGCACTGCCCATTGTCCCGTGGGCGGGACCAGTTGGCGGCCCCGGAGGGGAATATCAGCCGGCCGAAGAAGGAATTGGAGGCCAATATCCCCCGATCGACCCCCGAGGGCAATATCCGAAAGGGCATCCAGCCAGGCCCCTAAAGCCGCATAAATGCGATCTAATCCGAGCCCGTTATTTTAGCGGGGCCCCCCAAGACGGAGCGTCGTATGACATGGATCACCCCGAGGGCTTGGATTACAATGCCTCTTGGACAGAGATCGCCTCGCTGGCGCCGGGAGCTTGGTTAGACAGCGGTGTCATCTCGCACTACGTGCAAATTCTGAGGCGAAGGTGTCGGGAGCATCCAAACATCGGTCCGCGCGTGTTTATCTTGGATGCTTTTTTTCATCAGCTCCTAGTACAAGAGTGGCACGACTGGGGCAATGCAAGGAAGGGGAGAACCATGGCCCAGTGGAAACCGTCCCCTAACCTACAAGCATATCTTGCTAGGGATAGTCCAGTGAGCGCAAGTGTTGCCGACGTGTTTCTAATCCCCTTTTTAGGGAATGCCCACTGGTACTTGGTTTGCTACGAACCATTACAGAGCACGGTTTCAGTCGTCGACAGTCTCTACGATGATACCGACGTGATGCCTGTGATTGATATGTACCGAGGCATAGGCCAGTTGGATGCCATGGTAAGATCCTGTTTCCTTCTTGTTGTAACTTGCATATTATAAAACTGATTAATCTTATTTTGCTAGCTATGTTTAATGCTTATTATGGTTCTCGCAGAATCTTTTTGCTGCCCTGGTCAATGGTAGGCGTCGGGAGAAGGTATCGCGCAGGCCGGTCCTCATTTTCCGATTGAAGAGGAGTAGGCCCAAGCAACATAATTCCTCGGACTGCGGCGTCTTCCTCTGCATGTACATGGATTACATTTGCCGGTCTGAGAGCCTCAAGAAGACTGTCTGGAGCGAAGAATGCATACAAGACTTTAGGTATAGGATTGCTTGGCAAATTATGAATGGCCGGCCTAGAGCTATTAGGTTTATTGTAAATCCGTGTAAGGAACATCATTCCCGCGAGAGATGATGTTCCCCAATTCACATTGTAACGTTACAACACTTTTTTAAAAAAAATTTATTGAATGCGATTGATTTTATTGACCGATATGATTTAACGGTGGGAAACCAAGTGTTGGATATCTGTCTGTTGGATATCTGTCTATCTGCAGGGCAAGTGTTCAAAAAAATAACCAAGTGTTCGATAATCAGTGTTTCTGCGGGGCCGTCCGCTACATAGTATAGCGGACGTAGAGAAGTAAACCAAAACAAAAAAAAACTAAGTGTTGTAGGGGGGTATTCTGTGGGGCCGTCCGCTACATAGTATAGCGGACGCAGAGAAGTAAACCAAAACAAAAAAAACTAAGTGTTGTAGGGGGGTATTCTGCGGGGCCGTCCGCTACATAGTATAGCGGACGCAGAGAAGTAAACCAAAACAAAAAAAACTAAGTGTTGTAGGGGGGTATTCTGCGGGGCCGTCCGCTACATAGTATAGCGGACGCAGAGAAGTAAACCAAAACAAAAAAAACTAAGTGTTGTAGGGGGGTATTCTGCGGGGCCGTCCGCTACATAGTATAGCGGACGCAGAGAAGTAAACCAAAACAAAAAAAAAACTAAGTGTTGTAGGGGGGTATTCTGCGGGGCCGTCCGCTACATAGTATAGCGGACGTAGAGAAGTAAACCAAAAAGAAAAGCCAAACTAAGTGTTGTAGGGGGGGTATTCTTTAATACCTTAGGTTTCTAATGTTGTGCTGCGCAGTGTAGCGGACAGTGTAAGAAATCACATATAAAAAAATGATTGTAAAGGTTATTACAAACGAGTCATTACTAAAATATTATTACAAAATGTCCGACACTTTTGATGGCTCATAAAAGATTATTACAAAATATTCAGTACACTAAAGTTCCACTGCAGCTTGTTCGTCCTCATCCTCGGCATCATCTTCTTCCCCGTCTTGCAAAGGCACTGGACTTATCCCCAGTGCCTTGTAATGGTTCCGCTTGTCGTGGTCTGTCATTTTGTTGCACAATGCACACCTTCTTAGCTTTTTTGGTTGAGTTGCCGTCTCAATAGAGCTTTTCATCCGCGTAGATCTCTTGCGGCCTTTCGTTTGCGATATAATTGGATCCGAAGGCCGGATATCATTGTCGGCTCCCTCCCCCGGCTCGTCATCTTCTGATCCCGTCGTAGGCTCGGTGTCAACCGCATTGCTGACTGAAGCTGCTTCCAATTGGTCGACGATGGGCTCTTGCTGCTGAGCTACCTCGAGGAGATGTTTATATCCGACCATTGTAGCAGCACCCTTTACGGACAAACGGGTGAACATCGTCACCAGATGATTATACCGCAACGTCTCTGATTCTTCAAAGTCAGTATACGGGTGCTCCGGAAAGGAAATGGTACCGTGCAACCTGTTTGCACCTTTCGTCCAACGTGGCAGGACGTATTTATCGGGGATTGTCCTGATATTCTTCTGTGTGAAAAACCGCAGAATGTGTCTACACAGGATGCCATGGAACTCAAACTTCTTACAAACACATGTCACCGAGTCCGTCAATGTGTCGTGGGTCACCGTATAAATTCTGCGCAGCTTCTCAGGGACGAGGTCATTCACGAGCGAATAAACCTTGTACTCACGCGACGACTTTTCTGCCACCTTATATATACTGTATCGGCCCGATTTTTGCAGCTCTACTTGGTATAGCAGGAAGATCTCCTTCGTATAGACTTTGGCACCGTTCAGCTCCAGCGGGGTCTCAAGCAACCTTCTCCTTTGCTTGTACGTGGTTGCAAAGTCTGCAGCCCTTTCTTTCACGAACAACGACGCAACCGCTTTTTGTGCTGATGTGACGAAACTCTTCAAATTGGTAGCTGTACCCACATAACTATCGAACGTGGCATTCATAGATTCACTCCTGCCCGTCGTTTTCATGCCCGCAGAAAAATGACTTCTCGTGTAAACGCCAATCCATTGCTCTTTGAGCCCGTACAAGTGCTGGAGCCACTCGTTGTCTTGCAATGAGTAATCCCGAACAAGCTTTTCCCACCTCTCCTCGAATTCCTCAATCGTTAATGACTTGAGGACGCATTTGTCAAAATCCTGTTTAAAGTCTGGATACTTTGCGTACATGTGATGCAGACGTTCCGGGTATTTGTTGCTTATGTGCCAAGTGCACAAGTTGTGTCGAGTATCTGGGAAGACGGTAGCAATAGCCTTCTTCATTGCCAAATCTTGATCGGTGATGATAACAGTCGGTGCTTTGAAGTTCATTGCTTCCAGCCACACCCTAAACAACCATTCAAAAGAACTCTCGCTCTCGTCCCTTAACAAGGCGAACCCGAACAGGATGGAGTGATAATGATGATTGACGCCCGTGAAAGGAGCGAACGGCATCGAGTACTTGTTGGTACGGTATGTGGTGTCGAAAGTCACGACATCCCCAAAATGCTTATAAGCTAGCCTCGAACGACCGTCGACCCAAAAAATTGTGCTAACTCGATGCTCGTCGTCAAGTTTATAGTCGAAGGTAAACTGCGGGTCCTCCATCTGCATCCGTTTCAATAGGCTCATTGTCGCTTGCGCATCATTGAGGTCATACGCGGCTCGTCTATGGGTTCGGACCGCGTTACGAACGTCTGTCGTGTTAAAGTTTAAATTTTGAATTCCCCCAGCCTGTTCAGCAAGAACATTAATCATGTCGGTAGGTCCTAGCCGCGCATCGCTCATTGTGTGAATTAGGCTCCTCGCGACCTTACCCATCTTCTTGTGTTGATGCATCTGACTCACCTTAGAAGGGGTTACTAACGGGTGATTGTGTGCCAGTTCCAGGCTGGTAATAAGCCAATGATCTTGTTTGGCTTTATAGCTTACGAACATCTTGACCTGGCAATTCGTGCGCGCAAAGCAATCCCGTCTTCTCCGCGCATACCCTATTTCGTCATCATCACTGTCATCGTTGCCTACGCGTGTCTCATTTTGCACTGGGTTTCTGCCCCTATGACACTCGTATAAGCGAGAGCATATCCTTTTCGATACGCTGCTTGTTCTTGTAGTTTTTATTCTAATGCCAAAACCAACCCTCAATGAATAAGCTCGAAAACATTCTCCAGCTTCTTCCAACGTTTGAAAGGTTCGTCCTAGATACGGATCACTAGCATCTACGGGGGTGCTGGAGCTCGACACGAAATCAGACATTGTGAAAAAGACCTATGTAGAAATAGAATACGCTTATTATCTCAAAATTATCTTGACGATTAGACCGATTTAGGATACCATATACATAATCTCAAAAGTGTCTCTCATTTTGCTAATTATATATTTACTGAACATAACAAATTAAAATTACTAAGATAAACGGTAGCAAGATCACAAACTTTACCTTGCTTGAGTGATGCTTGAACCAAGTGTGTTACTCCAAGAAGCTTGAAGGGGGCTGAAAATGGAAGCAAGTGAATCTGAAAGCCCGCAAAAATTTTGCTGAAAGAGCCGAGAATTAGGGAGACTTTCTAGGCGACCGACGGGACAGTTCTCGGGGCTCACGCCCGAGACTTTATAGGCGACCGAGAGGACAGGTCCTGACATGTGTCAGCCTAGAGATCGTCCGCCATACAGTATGGCGGACGCCTTTTTCCTGACACATGTCAGGAACAGAAAGGCGTCCGCGAGACAGTCTCGCGGACATGGGAGGAGGGCAAAAAGGTAAAAATCCCGTCCGCGAGACAGTATGGCGGACGGGGATCAGTTTTGGAAAAAGGCGCGATCTGGACCGTCCATCTTTCAGGATGGACGGTCAGATCGCGCTAGCAAAATACCCCATTTTGCTAGCGCTATCAACGGATCAGCTCCATATATATATATATATATATATATATGTGTGTGTGTGTGTGTGTGTGTACCCGCGCGAACAATGGATCACGACCCTGTAGCGGACGAACACTGTAACATTTTCTTCCCTACTTGGCATGGCTTTCTTTATGCCATTTAACATTCAACCAATTATATAAATTTTAATTTTCTGTATGTTCCACATCAGCATGTCCGACTTAAACACAAATATCTCTCTTCATAAATTTTAAATTTATATCTCATTCTAATCAATATCTTATTCAAATCTTGAAATTTTCTAATATTTTACACAACTCTAACGGGTTTTCACAATCTAACAAAATTAATCTTCTTCCTTTTACATTATATTAAGTCATATAAATTATTATTTTTATATATGTCTGTATGTACGAATAAATATCTTTCACACTATATTTTTTCATATGTCGCATAACTTTTTATACTATTTTAGGTAAGTTTTATTAGTAAAAATCTCAATATAGGGGTTCTTAACATTGTTACCAAAAATGGTAAAAAAACTCGTAAAAAGGTGAAAATAACATTATTTGTTATTAATACTCAACATATAAGTATAAACTTTTAATTAGTCATTGTTGGTCCCGTGTGTAACGCACGGGGTTAATACTAGTAGTAGTGAAACACAGACTTTAGATTTGGTAGATAAGATTGAAGATTTTACGCTATCACTCCCAAAAGAAGAAGAAAAAAAAAGGCTAATTTTTCTTGTTAACTTGGTAAAGTTGATAATGTCTCGCAACTTTTCAGTATTTAAAGGGTCGCATGCTAATTATGCAGTATTTTCTTCTTAACGTATTCTGTATGCTACTAGAATGGAGGGTGCAATTAGACGCCATTGTAAAATGAACTTTCCTGCGAACCTGCTAATTATTGATGCAAAATCCAGCAATTAATAGGTCAGGATTTAAATGGCCAAAAAATTATAACCAGATTCTAATTTAATATGTTACGAGCATAAGTTAGCCTAATTGATATTTGATCCAAGTTTACAATGACGGTGGATAATTTTTGTTTGGTGTGATCATGTCAAAGATATTGTGTCGATAATCGAGATTTAGAGATAGCTTTCTCCGTTAAATTTACCATTTATCAATGAAGTTCTTCGATTATTATCAATAAAAAGAAATTGAGTCTCGACCTCAGTAGCTTTCACGACTAAACCGACAGATGCTAAAACGAAATTAGTACGTACAGAGTACTGTTCTATTCTATTGAATCAAGTTACTTTGCAACCTCGGGTGTAGGCGTCAGTTTATCGGCCTCGCAGGACTGTTTGGGCTTAATAGGGAGCTTGTAGGCTAGTTGTTTGTATGTATGTGCATTTGCGGTTGCCGTATCCAAAGGCTGGTTTATTTAGACATATCTAGTGCTAAGTTTATTGTTAATATATTTGAAAGGATGCTTACCCGTTTCAAAAAAAAAAAAAAAAACAAAGAAAAAAGAAAAAAAGAAGGTGAAGGTGGTAGCATCCCCGAGCATTGCACAATCTCAGGAGCTTCAGTTGATTGATTTCAGAGTAACTTTACGATAGAAAACGTGGTTTTTTTTTTTGTCCTTCAAGAGAAGAGCCCTATGTAACACTGGAGAGCTTCACACACAAGGGCTGGGACGGAATCTGCACTATGCATGCACTGCCCTGGTAGCAAGGAGATTGCTCAAGAACTTTCAATCAAGTTTCCACAGTCGAGGAGAAGCTACTGGTAATCTACACAACCTGTTCATTTGGGTGAGAAAGCTTTGAACAACAGCTCTGATACTCGAGCAGCATATTCTTTACTTTTAAGTCTATGTTATCCACAAAAGTATGTCTTGATTTCAAATGGACAAAACCGTAAGAGAAGCTTAAAGTTGGCAACTAGATAGAATCTTTGTTCATGGGGTATAATCCCCTTCTTTTTCTCACCATTTTGTTCCCTTCTTTCGATGTCTTCAATCTTCTAGTGCTATACTTGTTTATGTAGTGACCTATTTTGGCATCATTACAATTTTAATTCTGTTATACGGTGATGGTGCTAAGGTTTTAGTTTAAATATTCGCTTCCATGAAACTTTTTTGGCTCCCACGTCATGTTGAGAAAAAAACTAATTTCTTACGACAACTTATAACGTGATTATATGATGCGTGGTGCACTGTGTGTATATAGTTAATAGTGTACGACAACCAATAACGTGATTATATACACAATAACATGATGTTACCAACCGATAAAATGAAAATAATGAATTCTTAACAACTTATTGTTTGAAAATCCTGTCTGTCTGGTTAGATAACATCCGTCCATTGTATCAAGTGATGTCTTTTACCATTACACATAAGATTTTCTTGAAATTTACACCCATACTATCGGCGTCGCTCTTACTCTATATTCACTATATTAATCTTTATTCCAGCTCCGCTTATATTTTCTGCCTCATTTGGGCTTTGACTATTCACCAATACCGTCTGCTGATGTTTCTGCCCTCCAAATGGAGGTCCATCTTCATTACAGGTAGAGAGTCCAAACATTAGGATGGACAACTTTTTGATCTACCTTTTCAACGACCAAAATATTTGTCACAGCATTGTAACAGTATATGACACCCGCCCTTACAACGATCTTCTTTCACTTGACAAAGGAGTCCCAATACCATAATATCAAAATTTCGTTCCATATTTATATTTTGTCAGTAAAAGTTTTTAATGGCATTTTTACAACTTTCGCGAGTAAACTAGTGTCGGTTCTTTGCTTGTAAAAGTCCCCACAGAACACCACCAATGAGCTTTAGAGACTCTCTTTGGTCACTAGGAACATAAGGAATTAACTTCAACCCGCGTAGGAGAAGAAAGTTGTTTCTTTTCTAAATACTAGTATAGAGCACATGCGTTGCATGTGGATATAGTTGAGAGTAATGTTTGAGGTGATATTATTATCTTTTCTAAGTACTAGTATAGAGCACATGCGTTGATAGTACTGCTGAAAATAAAAGCTAATGGAGAAATTAAAAGAATGAATCAATATCTTTGTTTTTGTTATCTGTTAAATTGGTTTATGGTTAAGATTTATAATTTTTAAGACTATGTACTTTGCATTTCATCAACAAGAAATTCAAAACACCCGGTCTTCAACTGCAATAACCAAATATATTTTCAGTTCAAATTGGTACCATATTTTAGCCTTTTTTTTAATGCATATTTAACCTTTTTTTGTTTTTTTTTTTCGACAATTTTTTTGTTTCGTAATTAATTTTTCACATATTTCAATTTCTTTATTTTGTTTTTGTTTTTCAATTGGTTAATTGTTTGCAAATCTAGAAATGTAAGAAAAAAAATCACAATTCTCATTTACCAGTTCAATATCTAATGTTTATTTCATTTTAACCAAATTAAAAAGAGAATAATAAAGGAATTTCTTTTTTCTGTTTTTCTTTCCCATCACACTTTTCATTTTTCAATGTATATAATAGATTTATTACCTAATGTTCTTTTAATTTCATTCAAATTTAAAATGGAGTAATAAAAGAAGAATAATAATATAATTGACGTAATTAACGGAAGACATAATCGTCCAAAAATGATTTACAACATTTATACTTTTATGGCTAGCACACACACACACACACAACAACACACATACATATATAAAAATATATTTCTTGCAACCACAAATTTTGTTTCCCGATGTGTAAATGTATGTGTAGATTAAATTTATGACCTAATATTCATTAAACGCATAACCAAAAATCTAATTAGTGAAGGATAGACTTGTCATTGGAATAACTAACGGAGGGCAAAATCAGAAATGATTAAAAAATTGATAATTAATAATAGTATTTATGAAAGGGTAGTATTATTATTGAAGTGATTAACGAATGACAAAAATAGAATAAAATGATTTATAAGATTAATACTTTTATAAGTAGTATAGATTTCTTAGTGTGAAATTGAACCAACTTATTCACCCAGATAGCACCGCGAATGAATAGGTCTTCCATTTAATCCATAATACTGTATAACACTTGGCGCAAGCTTAGTCACACATTTTACGTATGAGTTGATTTGCGAGGTATTCACGAATGCAAGCATACAAGAAGAAATTTGGTCCATTACGAGAGCGAGAGGGGGAGGACAACAAATGTGAAATAAAAAATGTGTTTTTATTTGAAAGATCCCTTGCACAACATCAATTAACGGTCGTTAAATTTCAATAACTTTCTGCTGATATTTTTAGCGATAATTCTTGTTTTTTTTTTTGCGTCATTAAATAAAAAATATTTTTAAAAATATTAGACAATCATTAATTAATTATCGCTATATACAACAATCCAGATAGCTTTTAACCAAAAAAAAAAGATAGCTGCCCAAGATTTTCCTAACAAATATTACATGTGCCAAAATGGACCAAAAGTGTGTAACAACTTAGAAAGCGGATGGAGATAATAATTCCCTAAGGAGGGGTGCAGATTTCGTTCCAAATCACTCTCAAGTACCTGCGTCATTGAATGAAATGAAGAAAATATGGTTTGAGCAAGATGTAGCATGTGCTACTCATGATCAATGCTTGTACCGACAGGTTCTTATCAGGAATTGGATTCCTCATTATCTTGTCCCCGTCTGTGCCTAAGACAGAGGGCCAAGGATCACGTTTTTCTGTGGTCAATGGAGGCCCAAGCACAAAAATGCCAGTGACATACCTAGCTAGCTAGAGGCCTGCTTTCTATAAATTTAATTTGCGTCTGTGGGAGTTTGTGTGGGAGAGAGCGAGGGGGAGAGGGATCAGCAATGGCGCTATTTGAAAAAGGGGAACTCAAGGTGAGACGGATTCAAGTAAAGAAGACATCAAGCAGCAGTACTTCTTCACCGCCGAGCCCATTGTTGATAGCTGCACCGGAAGTGGAAGGCACATACCCAGTTCTACAGTTCCTTCATGGCTGGTGCATGTTGAACACCTGTTACACTGATCTTCTCGAGCTTATATCATCGCATGGATTTGTTTGTGTTGCTCCTGGTGACCAGGTGCTCTCTCTCTCTCTCTCTCTCTCAAGTAAGATTCATTCACATTATGTTGGTTGAGTGGAAACACACGTATGTATAAGTGCTTAACAATTTCGGATCGAATAAAACTTTCATGTGTTTTGTTACACAATTCAACCAAAAAAATAAATAAATTAATAAATACATATTTCTAGCAAGAAGCTTCTTATGATTACTCTATAGTGTATGCAACCCCCGCCAGCAGCATAAAAGATCTCTCCATTATAATCCATGCGTCAATAAAAAGCAAGTCAGTTGTCCATGTATAGGACTAAAGGTTGTCATCAGAAAGTCAACAAGAAGTGCGTAAGCACAAAAAATTGTAAGCTTAAGGAAAATATCTCTTTGAAAAGAACGAGATAATTAATAGATTTAGAAATTAGAAAGAGAATGAAAACAAAGTAGAAAGAGATTTCTAATTATTTGGAAAGACGGATATAGAAACAGAGAATGAGATAGAAATGCTACGCCGACAGACAATTCATAATTATGAAAGGTTATATACTCTTTGATAGAGGAGTAACAAAAAGTAGAGAAACACACTAAGTTGGCAAAGATATTTTTGGACTTAAGATCGAATAAAGGATGTCAAATGACTTATTAGACCAAACAAAAACTTAGAAACTTGAGAACAAAGATTATTGACCTATATACGCAAAACAGAAAAAGAGAAAGAAAAACAAATATGTGGCCACGGCATGAGGCCGTCTGCCTAGATGCGAAAGCACTTCGAGGGGACTCTAAAAAACAGATCATCCTGCTCTTGATACCATATTGAAATATAAAAGTAAGATTTCATTCATGTTGATCGAGTACAAGCATCTATATATAGGCGGAGTGGATAATTCAAATTTATAAACCTTGTAATATTAGTTTAAAAAATAACTAATCACTTCTTACTTAAAAGTTAAACTTAACGATTGATCTAATATTATCTAACAATTTTTATCTGAAAAGTAACAGTGTGTCTAATTAGCAATCCTCTGTTCTGATCGTCCAGTGTGACCTTACTACCATAATCACGTGTTGCGGCAACGATGACGTGGAGTCAGCCGCCGCCGTCACCGACTGGTTGCCATCTGGCCTTCAGCCGGTTCTCCCGGATAAGGTCGAACCGGACTTCACAAAGCTCGCTCTAGCCGGCCACAGCAAAGGTGGCCAGACAGCATTTGCACTAGCAATGGGCTTTGCCGAAACGTCCCTCAAATTCTCTTGCGTAATCGGAATAGACCCGGTCGCCGGCTTAAGTATTTGTCACCAGCTAAAACCCAAGATTCTGTCCTACATTCCTCGGTCATTCGGTAAAACAATTCCCGTTGCCGTGATCGGTACCGGCTTGGGTTCCAAGTGGAAGGGGATACTGCCGCCGTTTGCACCGAATGGAGTGAACCATGCTGAGTTCTTTCTCGAGAGCAAGCCGCCTTGTTGCTATTTCCTAGCCAAGGATTATGGTCACGCGGACATGTTGGATGATTGGATGATAAAGTTGACCAGCTGGGTGTGCAAGAGTGGAGAGGGAGATAGAGAGCTAATGAGGAGAGGTGTGGCAGGGATTGTGGTGGCCTTCATGAGGGCTTTTCTGCAAGGTGATAGTGAGGATCTTTACGCCATTGTGAAGTCACCTGGTGTGGCTCCTATTCAGCTGGATCCGGTTATATTTGTTGAAGCATAATGATCTGCGTTGCATACCAAGTTACTGCCGATTTGTGCACTTCGGCCAGTCTATGTTAGCGACATTCAGTGAAAGAGTAAACATCGTATGATGTTTGTAAAATGATTTGTTGGACTATCATTTCAAAAAGTGTTGCTCAAATATTTATTCTCTTTTTTTTCTTTTCCGGTTGCAATTAGGATGTATTACGAAGCTACAATCACAATGAATAGTCACAAGCGTTAAAAATTGCTGCTAAGATTTTTTGCTCAAGATACTTCTGAAAATGCCTCGATTCGTACTTAAGAGAGGAATAGGGGCTACTTGTTGCGATATGGGGACTTGGAGCAAAAGTTCATCTAAGTACTTGGAAAATTGTGATTATATGTCGCTAAAATTAACTTCAGACTGAATCGTCCAGACATTACAATTGCAACCCTTTTTCCCGCGTTCCAAACCTGCTTTTTATTGTTTTTTTTCCCCTTTAGTAGGAGCAAATTCATTGAAGGAACTGAGTTCATTTAACTTCCGTTTTTATCCTGACCAACTAAGAGGTGAGCTTCATGTCGATAATGGAGACAGAATGATAGAAAGTGTGCGGTGAGGTGACCAACTCTATTTTCACGGATGTAACTGACATATCTGATCTTGCCATTTGCCAGGAGCATTGATGCCGATAATACCCTCATTGCCACAAGTGAATCAGCAGGGGTTCTTTTTTTTTTTTTTTTTTTACGGACGAGGATTCTCTGTTGTACAACAGATGACCTGTACCTAAAAAATATCGTTAAATATCTTTTAGTGACATAAATTATTATTATAAATTTAAGTAACAATGACAAAACACTTTACGTGACAATCTTTCGTAGCTAAAATGTTGTTCAACATCTGTACAATAGAGGATCCTGATACCTTTTTGACATAAGTTCAAAAAAACTAAAGCAATCAACTTCACATAGGTGGAATCAATAAATTCAGTTTAAATCTGAACTCTAACTTCAAATGAAGTTTCATGACACTTGCTTTCACGACACTCGCTAATAACATAATTTCAAGTTATAATTATAAAAAAAATAAAGCGAAAAAGTTAGTATCCATAGTGAATTTATTAATTCTCGCAAGAAACGGGATGAGTTACACGAGTGGGATCGGATATTAATTGGCACGGATTTAAACAAAGGTCACGTGCCCTCCAAAAATATTTTTTGAGAAATCTGAGAAAGTTCTAAATTTCACATTTTTTCAAAAAACACTCTTATTTAAAAGATTATGAACTCACATATAATGTACAAGGTCTCCTAAGGTCATGTTAGGTCATAGTCATCAATTCAAGCATCAAACGAGATCTAATTACATCATAGTAAAGATTAATCATATTAAAGTAACTTACCCTATACGTACATTCTTTGTTGCTCTTTGCCAATAGTTTGATGAAACTTTCATATCATGTCTACTATAGCTTTAAGCTCCTTTGAATTTAGTTCTCATATCCAACTTTTCAAATGTTTTTTCACGAGAGTGTATGTATATACTTATGAAGAATCTACTGAAAACATACATTAGAACGTAATCAATGTGCTGTTATCATCAAAATAAGATGCAAGTCTAAGTTATCTAACCATAGAATAACACTTCCTTCTAGGGTTGATATCATCTTTAAGTTTTGATTTTCTTTTTATTTATTTGCCTTAATTAGTGTAAGGTGTCAATTCGTATTTTATGATAAATTCACTTATAACATTGTATGTACAAATATATCTTTGGATCATGGTCAAACTATTTGATTCCCTAAATCCTTCCAAATTTGTTCACCTTATTTCAAATTTAAAAGTTATGCACCACATCTCTAATCAGCTTGAGGAAAAACACGGCTCCGCCTCTCTAATCACTAATTGACCAGTTGGGGTGACACACGCGAAATTGTAGAGAGTTTTTATACATTCCTTCTTATATTGGAAAATTTAAACTTTATTCGGACGTTGTCGTGTGTCATTTGCTACGTCATGTTAAACTGTTAGTCATGGAAGAAATTTCTCTGTACCGGCATTATAGCGTGATTGATGGTGAGAAGTAGTTGTTATTATTATTATTATTATTTTTTGGTTACAGTGAGAAGTTGTTATTCATCGTGCAAATAATGCACGGGTTCATTCACCTTAGACCCTAGCAACCTCAATTCAGATGGACCAAGTAACGTGCTACCTGGTTTGCTCCATCTTTTTGCTTTTGTCCCTATCATCACCTTACACTCCCAGCAAGCAGAAGCTTTAGCATGATCTTTGCCTCGTAGGCCTAGCATCTTAGCACAGACACATTTGTGATGGTTTTAAATATATTGGTGTACAAACATATATAGCACCATCAACATAAAAAGACCAATTACGGCTATTATATGTAAGGCTTGTTATCCTGTTTTACCCCTGTTGTTTAATTTGAGCTAAATATTTACCGGGCCCTTGAGATTTCATAATTTTGGCGTAAACCTTTCTTCAATTCAATTTTGATCTATTAAAAAAGTTCATCCGTTAACATATCGCTTATTTTTTCACTAAAAGAGTTCCGAGTGTTTTGCATGTGACTTATATACGAAGAATACAAGGGGTATATAGTGGCAATACAAAAATATGACTAAACTTTCAGAAATCTAATTCGCCGAACGATACACCATTGACATAACTCAGTAAGCTCACACTTATCCTTCACGTGTGTATATGAGGGACAGCATGTTGTTGTTGTTGTTGTTTTTTTTTTTTAACACAGTTTTAAAACTCCATCCAAAAATGTATCTTTGCACACTTTCACCTAGTATAAATAAGATATGTCTATAAGAGGAAAGTGTTAGACAAAAGTTAGAGAAATAAGAGAGAAAGACACTAGAAAAATACTACTAAATGCATTTTGTATATCAAATATGTGGGCAATTTGATGAGACGGGTTCACAAGTCTTACAGTAGTCGTGCTATCAGAAGAGATATTGCTGTGAGTTTATGTGTTAAATCTTGGATCGTTATTTCTTGTTAGAACCTGTACAAAGGGAGACTAGAGTAATTTAAAGCTAACAAATGAATAATTCGCATCTATCAAAGGCCAACAATTCTTTTCCTTTATATGTTACCTTTGCTATATGCTTGCATTTAAGTGTGTAAAGTAACTTTTTAAATAGATTTGGTCGTATAAAAACTAATAATATGCAACAGTTTAAATTGTTGTTGGTATACATATATAGTCTACCGTCATTTTCGGTTTATTAGTGCTATAATGACTGAATTGTATGCATAACGAGGCTTTGGTCATCATTGAACTAAGATGATTTGTTCTCCTTTAAAGCTTGTGCGTGTTGTTGATATCTAGGGATTCCTAAAACTATCTAACTCAATATACGGCATGTCGGAGCAACAAAAAAATAAAAAATAAAAATAAAGAATAACAAATTATTCTGCACGTTGCATGCATATGCATTTGGCTGTGCTGTTAGTGCATATGAGATATTTCAGAATCATCTTTAACATCAATATAATTCTCTGACGATACAGTCAGCTGCATTTTTCTGGAACAAGTCACAATGACGTTTAAAATTTGCGGGCGTTACAGAAGAAGAAAGTCGCCCCGCCGTTAGTGAACGTTTGTTCCAGTTAGAAACTTAGAATGTCTGATTCATGAAGGACCGATTGAACTGCACCATAAGACACTGCTTGATTCCTTTGGGCCGCCGGCCGCCAGTGCCTTTGGGCAATTTCCAATATCAACTGCTTGGTGCATGTGTTAAAGCCATCTTCTGCAACACTAACCCATCTGTTTTGCTTTGAAGTGAATAGAAAACCGTGTGGATCTGTGGTAGGTTAAGGTGCGACGGTTTCCAGCAGTAATGAAACCGTCTGGATGGTGGCAATTCGAAACGACCATGGCTATGTGTGCATGCGCCTGATCTTCCTTGTTCAGCTGTGGTTCGATCAGTACTTCAAAGAAACTTACATCTTGCTCTTGTGAAGGCCGTAAATGGAGGTCCAACCATGGAACATTTCCTTCGTTGTGTGAAAGTTCAGTCTGTAAAGTGAAATGGGTTTGTCTTTCCCAAAGTGCGCTGATATCTTATTCGCACTAACATGCTCGATCTCTATACATGATCTTGTCATGGTTAACTTATGTGGAGATGTATACATCCCATGTTTGCACTGATATGCCTAATTTTATTACGGTTTCCATGTGTACGAGGAATCGACGATTCTGTTGGTAGAATTGGATGTTCTCTAAATTGATTATGAGCATCAATTACTTCTATTATGGTTTCTACTGGCCTAATAACCCGAGTCAAGCTCGGGTCGGTTTATAAAATACAGTATAATATAAGGCCTCAAAGAGTGTTTAATATATATCATATATCGTGAGACAAAAAAGACAATAACATTATTAAAAAAATATCTTATTTGGTAATAAAGAATACATATCAACACAATGGAGCCGTTAGATATTTGTTTTATTTAACCTTTTACTTTAAGTCGTCAATTAATATTTCAAATGAATATTGGCTTAACACTTATGGTAGTAGAATAGTCATGCTGATGCTATATAGAGCTAAATAAGAATATGATTGTGATTGAAATTAAAAAGTGGTGAGACTATGATTGTAGATGTTAGTTATATGTGAGTATAATTCCTTAACTTCAAAAGTTGTTGATGTGTTACATGTTTATCGAAGGTTATTATAATGATTAAGTAGAAATTTATTTGGAATTAAATTGCATTTCAAATTTAACAGGTCTTATGTATATATCTAATTACATTCAAATAAGTTATTATTGTCTGCAAAACTAAATTTGAAAGAAGGATCACGTAATATTCAATTTTTGTAATGTGTATGTGCGCGCGCGCGCTCCTGCGTGTGTGTTTCTTTAATTGTTGTAAGATGCTAGTAATGATAAAATTAAATTGATAAAGATGACGTGTTCTTGTTTTGAAGTGTTGGAATTATTTTCTGAATCTTCAATGACTTGTCGCCAAGTTATACTTTTTATGTCTAGTAAGTTTTTATTCCATGAAAATATAATTAAGTATAAGTAAAAAAAATGTATTTTCATTTATCGTAAGGCCCTGTGCAAAAATGAACTGGTTAATCGTTTGTTTTGTATAATTACATAGATATATTTTTATATTCTAAAGGTTTTAAATGTTCTCAAATATAGTAATAAAAATTATTTGATTTAATTGTACTTTTTTTTTCTAATCATACCTGATTTCTTTTCAAAATCTCATATATGCGATGCAGCCATTTTGATTATTTTGCAGTAGGCAAAATGCTGTCCTATAATTGTACTATTAATTAAGCTTATGTATTACATTTGATAATTGTTTGCAATCATTATGTTATGTGTGTGTGTGTGTGTGTGTGTGTGTGTGTGTGTGTGTGTATATATATATATATATATATATATATATATATATATATAAAGGCTTTTTAGTATATCCCTCACATAGTTCCTGCAAAAGTAAATAAACTTTAAAATATGGATTACATCTAAAATAATATTTGCATACTTTTTTGATACACTAACATGTTTAGTATATAGTAAAAAATCCTTTTCAACTGCCAGATTTACGAATAAGTTTTATCATTATTATAATTTTATTTAATAATAATAATTATAAAAGCATTTGTTGGTCATCTGGCCCCACCAAAAAAAATGATCAATTTTTTATTTTATCAAAATGATTCTAAAAGCTATATATTATATTTGATAAAATTTTACATTGCTACGGTAGGCATATATTAAATAAATAAATATGAATCAATTGTTACATTATTTTTACTGCTTCAATCTCAATTGTAACATCATTTTTCCCTCCTTTTAAAGCTAATATGTTATTTTCCTTTTTTTGATATATGAATTTTTATATATATATTTATATTCATATTAGAATTTGTTTTCAAGAATACAATAGTTAAAATCAAGTCTTAATAAGTTAGTTCATTAATTAATTAGAGTTTTGGAATGTTTGGAATTAGTTTTTCAGTTCTAAGGTTTACTGATATGCATATTAACTTATCGAGGAATAAGGATCCCTTCTAAGATAATATTACTTTATTTTTTAGTTATATAAATTTATATATTTATACTACAGAGTGGTTTTAAGGATACGATAATTATATCATATTTTTGTATCTGAAAGGTTTTTAAATGTTCTCAAATATAGTAATTAAGAATTATTTAATTTGATTTCACCTTTTTTTCCTAGCACATATGTGATTTCTTTTCAAAATCTTGTATATGCTTATATTAAGTATAACCATTTTGTTGATCGTTCAGTCTTATCAAATAAAAAATTATCCTATAATTTAATTATTGATTATATATATATATTCTGCAATGACTATGTTATGTGTAAATAAACATGCATTTATTATATTACAATAAACTTAAATTAACTGTATTTTAAAGGTTTTTTGTGTTTGCATGAGAGAGTTAGTTTTTCGAAGACGATAGTCAAAATCAAATCCAAAAAAATTCGTATAATTAGAGTTTTAGAATTGATTTTCACATTCTATATGGCTTCCTCATATAGCCCTTATATAGTTCCTGTAAAATTAAATAAACTTAAAAATAGGGATCATATTCAAAATAATTTTTGCATACCTTTAAATACATTGACACGTTTAGTATATAACTTTAAGTAGTTATATACTAAACAAACATTGACACGTTTGTGTAGTTGTATCAAAACAATAAAGTCAATTTTTTATTTTATTAAAAGGATTCTAAAAGCTACTATATTATATTAACAAATCATTGCATTGATTACGGTAAGAAAATTTTATAATTTTAATTTTTTTAAAACATTATTACATTATTTTTACTGTTTCAATCTCAATTATATTATCGTTTTTTTCTCTTCAAAAGTTAGTATGTTATTTTTATTTTTAAGATATATGAATTTTTATATTTATATTAGAGAGTGGTTTTAAGGATACAATAGTCAGAATTAAGTCCTAATAAGTTTATTCATCAATCGGTTATAGTTTTGGAACGTTTAGAATTAGTTTTTCAATTATATAAGGCTTAGTAATATCGAAATTAACTTATTGAGACAGAAGAACCCCATCCAAGATGATATTCTAAATTGTAGCATCATTTTTTTCTCTTAAAAATCTAGTATGTTTTTTTTTTTTTTTTTTCTGTTTTTTAGATATATGAATTTTTATATTCATAATAGAGAGTGTTTTTATAATACAATAGTCAAAATTAGGTCCTAATAAGTTAGTTCATCAATCAATTAGAGTTTTAGAATATTTAGAATTAATTTTTTAATTATATAATGCTTAGTGATATGTAAATAAACTTATCAAGAAATAAGAATCTCATCCAAGATAATATTCTCAATTGTAGCATCATTTTTTTTCTCTTCTAAATTTAGTATGTTATTTTCGTTTTTAAGATATATAAATTTTTATACTCATAATAGAGAGTGGTTTTAAGGATACAATACTCAAAATTAAGTCCTAATAAGTTAGTTCATCAATGAGTTAGAGTTTTGGAACATTTAGAGTTAGTTTTTCAATTATATAAGGCTTAGTAATATAGAAATTAACTTAACAACAAATAAGAACCCTGTAACGCCACAAATTTTTGAAGCGTTAATATCAAATAAATAAAGTCGAAAAAACTCAAAATATCAAAAAGTTTTCCTAGTGGTCATTCAGAGCATCTACTAATCAATCTCAAAGATACATCAACAAATGTCATAGAGGCCCAAAGCATTTATATAATCCAAATTATTCCGACACGGAGTTCCAAAATAAAATCTAAACAAATTCAATTTGTCTTAATTATTAAATTTAAAAATACTAATAATGATTCTGAGATAAAAACCAATGACTCTTAGTCACACAGCTAGCCCTGTAATCCAATCTCATCCACTGATCACCTGAAAGGGAAAGAATAAGGGAGTGAGCCAAAATGCCCAGTAAAGTTGCTCAACGGACCAACCAAAGAGGACACAAAATATATGAGAAAACGAAATTGTGGACGTACAGAATTTTTAACGGAATAGAAACACAAAATAATTTCGAAATGCCAAATATATTTTTGTACCGAGACAGACACTAAAGAGCCACATTCAGAATAAGGTCACACATGCCATCACTGACGGAACCAGGTTCAGAAAATAAGATCGCGATTTACAGCTCATCCCACTGAGCTAGCTCACGTTTCAATCCACATGGGTAAGTCAGAAACAGAAAGTCACATACACTGTGACATGACTCACGGAAATTACCTACAAAATATCCAATAAATTGGGCGAGATACCAACCAGTCGCCAACACAACGTGAACTAATGAGTGTCTTCCCTAAGTTACGCAAAGTACTGCTGTAAAAACATAAGTAGCAATTAACAAGCATTGACTCCAGAATTCACAAAAAATATTGGAACTTATATTGAAGGGGACAAAATGACGATTACCACGAAATTTAAATCGTCGAAATATGAGTACAACACGACTAAATGGACACAAAAACAAATAACCATAAAACTAAGGGATAATACCATTTTAGTCTCCTGAACTATTCCCGCTTTTTTATTTTGGTTCCTGTACTTTAAAATCCGTTAAATCAATCCATGTACTTTGTGCCGTCATCAAATCGATCCCTCTGTTGGGATTTTCTGTCAAAAAAGACACGTGACCAGCACGGGGTCGTTTTTGAAGGGTATTTTCGAAAATGGACAGCCGGCCCTAAAAATGGCCTTAATATCTTTCCTCAGGCTGCCCCCATTTCCGGGCACACTCGCAGCCGCCGGCGTCAACTCCGGCGTTGCACCTTTACCAAACACCATCGCCTAACTCCTCCACTACCTTGTGCCGCGACCAATCTGCCATGGCCACCATCGGATGGTACTCGTAACTGGCCAACCGAAATTCCGACAGAGAAACACTACCGGTCAAATGCCGGCGCAAGGGACGCCTTTAGTCAACGACCGTCACATAACAGCCAGCCTTGGATTGCCTCCCCGTAGCTGGTGTCATTATGCCCCTGCCCCCTCTGCCAGGCCTGGGGCAGCCTCGACGCCCTCATCGGCCGCCTCCGCGCCGCCTTCTAGGAGAACGGAGGCAAGCCCTAGTTGAACCCGTTCGGGGGGCGCGCCGTCCGGCTTTACCTCCGCAAATCCGCAATTCACAGTCCAAAGCACGGGGGATTAGTTACGAGAAGAAGAAGCGGCGCCCACCTTATTACTCTTCCGATCTCGGCCATTCATTTCAAGAACCCTTCCGATCTTGGCGCAGTGACAGGCACGGGGTCTTCACTGGCTGAGGTAGCGGAGGAACTGGAGGACGTGGGCGCCGCTGCAGCGGGCGAGGGAGAGCGGCCGCCGGTGGTTGCGCAGGTACTGCCCAAAATCCCGTCCATTTGTCTTCGCTTGTCGGAAATACCCTTCAAAAAATGACCCCGTGCTCTCTTTTGACAGAAAATCCCAACGGAGGGATCGATTTGATGACGGCACAAAGTACATGTTTAACGGATTTTAAAGTACAGGGACCAAAATAAAAAAGCAGGGATAGTTCAGGGGACTAAAATGGTATTATCCCTAAAACTAATTTCAGGAGAATGATTGACACGTGGCTGAAAAATAAAAAATGCATGTAAATGAATTTCTTGGAGGCAGAATGGGAAGAGACTTCATTGTCTTTGAATAAAGAATGAATAAAATGGCCAATATAGTACAAACACTAATCACATGGGTCTGCCTTAGGTGACCCTTTCCAACTAGACCAAGCAAAGGACACGGAATAAGATGAACAAAGAGGCGGCAATATGAAAGGTGAACCCAGTGACCAATTGGCACGCATTAAGGCTTGAACCATCTGAATCAATGTCCAATCCCGTAAGAAAAACAAGCCAGCAGTAAGATGAATTAAGGCAGAAGGCGGCAGAAACTGTAGGGTTAGAAGAAATAGACTGCGCACCTACCATTTCAGCAGATTAAGAATAAGGTTTATGGCAGCTAACAAAAACACGAGCCGGCCGAAATCAAGTAGTCGAATTTTTTAACGGAACGTGAAATTCATAGATGACCATAAGAAATAAATACCCTTATATAAATAAGATTGGTCGATCCAACGCTGATTCGATTTCAAAAATAATAAACCCTTATCTCAATTGTGTGAAATCTCCAATACAGTTTTCATGACGAAGTTTCTCAATAGGTTTCAAACAACACTTAGATTTTACGCCAAAAGTCTGTTGCAAATGAGACGACTTTCGATTGTTCTTCTTTCTGTTCTTCTCATAAGCCCAAAAATAAAAGTAATGATACTTATAAGCCACCTAAACCCTAAATAAAATTTGCTGAATATATTTTTTAAAATGCCGATTATGTCCCTAACTTATCTAAATTTGCAAAAATAGGTTTAAGCCGAGTCCAATCACATACCATCACTAGGACTCTATCATAAATCTTTTCAATAACATTAAACATTAAATTGGTCCATCAATCAAAGTACTAGAATGTCAAATCTATACTCCTGAGGTCAAATGAGTAAAAATTAAGCTCAATTTTTTTTGAGAATAAAATATTAGTTTCACCAAAATCCAAAATTTTGGGGTATTACGTATAAACCCTGTCTAAGATAATATTTTAAATCATTAGTGACATTTATAATGATTATAATTTTATTTCATATTGAAAACATAATGTGATGACGTGTTATGCAAAGAAGTCATATCTCTGTGATGATGTGTCGTGCAAAGAAACTCACACTTCGCTTATTATAATATATATATATATATATATATATATATATATATATATATATATATATATATATATATATACACACACACTATAAATATAGATATAGATTTGAAATCTTTACTATTTTTAGGACAGAGAATAATATCCCATTTTATTGCTCCATCTTTAATTTTGCTTTTCTTCGTATCATCACCTTACACTCCCAACAAACTGAAGCTTTAGCATGATTTTTTTTTCCCGTAGGCCTAGCATCTTAATTACCACAGGCACATTGTGATGGTCAAGACTGGAAAGTGGCTATTTTCCTGACCTTAATCACGGGGATTCTTTTTGTTGATATATGTCTTGTATTTAAGGCTAAAAATAGAAGGTGTAGGCAAAGCTGTCTGGAACGGAGTGACCGCAATATTGGTTAATGTGTGGGTCTCCCACATTGGCGTTATTCAGAAAAATGTTGTAACTTAGCCCTAAGTATATAAGTCGTCTTGTCCCACATTAGTTACTTAGAGAAGATCACTACTTATCTATAAGTGTATATAAGTTGTCTTGTATTGTATTTTAAAGTCAAGAGAGAAGAATCATTCTTTGAGAGTGCAAATAATTGAAATACACGTGAGGGAGCGTGATAAATCTAACTGATGATATAGTTATTCGGTGCCTAAAATGCCCTTGTTAAACAAGAAAAACAAGTCTAACTTAACTCCTGGTCTGTTGAAAAGATTAGAACAATTTTTAATATAAATTTATTGGAATTCTTATGCACGAAAGAGAATGTGCCTTTTGCAATAAACATCAACACTTTAGATGAAAAAAAAATTCTTATCATGTTCTATACATATTTATTTAAAGCGATTTCGTAACACCTTTACTTAACTTGATATCTTCCTTCAAAGAGTGGCCAAGAATCTCCTTTGGTTTTTACCTCTTTATCCGAAAGTATAGGACATTGTCATCACTTTGTCAAAAAAAGCAAAACTCTAGTTTGGAGTCGTTTTTACTCTATACTAACATTGTTTCAAACTTTGGCAACCCTAAAACCAGAACTTCGTTTTCTATATTTGTATATTGATAATGCAATGAATTTATCAATTGCAAAAAATTGCTAAAGGAAGCCTAACAGAGAACTGTGATATTCTACATTGCCAATTACACGATGGACTTCCTATTTCTTCTTAATGCGTAGACAAACATTGTACGATTTGGCCATAAAAATCTTGATTAAAGCCTTGCATTCGCTGTTGTCGTCATTTAACTGGAACACTGCAATCTGGCACCCTAATTTTGTTATGACGATCCTTACTCGCTGCCACTGAAACCTCTAAAATACGTAACACCTGATGCCCACCTTCATTAGCCACAGACACAATCAAGACTTGCAAAAAAACACCCCCTAAATTTTTGCACCATTGGACGAGATCAGGCTGAACTCAAGCTTGTCCCTAAAATACAAAAGAACCAACTTCGGGTGGTAATAAGGGATCAAAGAGTATCGAAAGGCTAGGCTTGTGCCTACCAAGTTTTGAAGATGATGCATTAACTCGCAAAGTACTTGACTCCTCGTGTCG
This sequence comes from Escallonia herrerae, assembly GCA_033070095.1. NCBI lineage: Eukaryota > Viridiplantae > Streptophyta > Magnoliopsida > Escalloniales > Escalloniaceae > Escallonia > Escallonia herrerae. The sequence continues at coordinate 50,774 of JAVXUP010002751.1, forward strand.
ACTAACTGATGATATAGTTATTTGGTGCCTAAAATGCCCTTGTTAAACAAGAAAAGCAAGTCAAACTTAACTTCGTGGTCTGTTGAAAAGATTATTAGAACAATTTTTAACATAAATTTATTGGAATTCTTATGCACGAAAAAGAATGTGCCTTTTGCAATAAACATCAGCACTTTTCTTGAATACATTCAATCACATTTATGCTCGTAATAGGGTGTGATTACATTTTGCCCCGAGTATGAGATTTATGGAGGTTGGTGCAATTAAAAATATACCGTCATGTCCACTGATGCAACCCCGAGTTCCCCTAGTTCATGATTAACGGGCATATAAATATTTGCCATCTTTACTCTTTTTAGAAAAGAGAACAATAACCCACTTTAGCTGCTCCATCTTTTTGCTTTTGCCTGCATCATCACCTTACACTCCCCACAAGCAGAAGCTTCAGCAAGAACTTTGCCTCATAGGCGTAGCATCTTAGCACATGCACACGGTAAATGGTCAAGAATCTCTCAGCGGGAAAAGTGGCCAAAAGAGTGGGCAAGAATCTCCTTTGGTTTTCTCATCTTTCTACAAAGTATGAGACATGACCATCACTTTGCCAAAAGAAATGAAAATCTGGTATGGATATTGACATTGTTTTAGACTGAAGACACTGAGAAGAGAACTTCGATTTCTATATATGTGTATTCGTTACTGCAATCATTTTATCAATTACTACAAACCAAAGGTAATGGAAGCCCCGCTGGAGAGCTGTGATATACTACACCCCCAACCATATGATGGACTCCCTATTGTTTTTTTTCGGTGTAGACAAACATTGTACGGTTTGACCAAAAAAAATTATGATTAAAACCTTTATCTGCTGCTGCCGTCATCCAATTAAAAGACAACAATTTGCAGTGAGTTGGGAAAAAAAAGGGGGGGAATATTTTATTCTTTTTTAAGTATGACCTGATCCCCATATGTATGTTCGAATCCGCGTCGATCCCCACTTGCCGCCACTGCAACCTCTGAAATCTGTGACCTCCGATGCCCACCTTCATTTGCCTCAGCCACAATCAAGACTCCCCTTCAACCGCGCCCCTAAAATTTTGCACTACTAGACGAGATCAGGCTAAACTCAAGCTTGTCCTTTAAATACGAAAGAATCAATTTGGGATGGTAAGGGATTGAAGGCGTGTAGCAAAAGGTTAGGCTGGTGCGTGCTTACCAAGTTCTGAAGAAGATGCATTTATTCGCGAGGTACTTGACTCGAGTTGACTCATTTACTGTGTAGTTGTTCGGTGCCTACAATGCCCTTGTTAAACAAGAAAAGCAACTCAAAACTAACTACTTGAGGGTCTGTTGAAAAGAATAGAGAAATTTTTAACATAAATTTATTCAAATTCTTGTTTGCATTTTATGCACAAAAAAAAATGTGGCTTTTTACGATAAACATCAGGACTTTTCTCGAACTCATTTGAATTCTTTGATTACATTCATTCGCGAACAAGGGTGTGATTACATTTTGCCCGGCGTACGTATATGAGATCTCATGGAGAATGGTTCAATTAAAATACACCGTCATGTACACCGTTGCAACCCTAGTTCGTGTTTAACGTGCATATAATTTGCAATCTCCACTCCTTTTTTTCTTTTTTTTGGTAATAAGAGAACTGCATTGAAAATGAAATAGAGTTTTTCGACCTTAGGGACATACAAGAAACCACAAATAAATATAGGGTAATAAACAGCATCCCAACATCGACAAATAATAAGCTACCCCTGCAAACAAAAAGAGCCCTAATATATGCAATCAGTCATCGACCCAATCTTGGTAGACGTCGGTACGAGCTCGACAAGCAAAATTAGCCAAAAGATTTGCTTCCTTCGTAATATGCGGATCAGCCCTATCAAGAATCTCCTTGGTTTTCACCTCTTTCTCTAAAGTATGAGATATGACCATCACTTTGTCCCAACAAATAAAAAATAAATAAAAAAGAAAATCTGGTACGGAATCGTTTTTACTGGATATTGACATTGTTTCAGATTGGAGACCCTGAAAACAAAACTTTGCCTACTATATTTCTTGTATTTGTTACAACAATGATTTTATCAATGACAAAAGGTTGGTAATGGAAGCCCCAAAAGAACAGTGATATACTACATCGCCAATTACACGATGGACTCCCTTTTTTTTTTTTACGTGTAGACAAACATTAAAGGCCTTCATCCGCCACCATCATCTAATTGAAAGACTTCAATGTGCCACTTTAATTCCACCGTGATGAGCCACACTCACCGCCTCTTCAACCTCTGAAATCCGTAACCTCCAATGCCTACCTCCATTTGCCACAATCACAATCAAGACTTGCATCAAATATGCCCCTAAAATTTTGCACCACTGGACGAGATCAGACAAAACTCAAGCTTGTCTCTAAATTATGAAAGAACCAACTTGAGGTGGTAGGGGGTCGACAACGTGTATCAAAAGGCTAGGCTGGTGCCTACCAAGTTCTAAAGAAGATCGAGTTAGCTCGCGAGGTACTTGACTCCTCAAGGTTGCTCACTGATTGTATAGTAGTTCGGTTCCAGTGCCCTTGGTAAACAAGAAAAGCAACTCAAAATAACTTAGGGGTAAGAACAGAACAATATCTAACATATATTCAGATATTTGATTGCATTTAATACACGAAAAAAAAAATGTGGCTTTTTTGCGATAAACATAGGACTTTTCTTGAATTCATTCAAATTCTTTGATCATATTCATGTGCGAACAAGGGTGTGATTACGTTGCCCAAGAGCATGAGATTTCATGGAGATTCGGTGCAATTCTGTCATGTCCACCATTGCAACCCTGAGTTCCCTTATTTCGTGATTAACGTGTATATAATTTGCAATCTTTACTCTTTTTGAGAACAAAGAATAACCCAGTTTTATTGCTCCATCTGTTTGCTTTTGCCTGTATCATCATCACCTTACGCTTCCCACAAGCAGAAGCTTCAGCAAGATCTTTGCCTCAAAGGCCTAGCTTCTTAGCGCAGGCACATACCGTCAATGGTGAAGACACTCTCAGTACGGAAAGTGGCCATTTGTCTAAACTTGATCGTAGGGAATTCTTTTACTTAACTTATCTCTTTCTTCAAAGAGTGGGCAAGAATCTCTTTTGGTTTTCAGCGCTTTCTTCAAGGTATGGGACATGACCATCACATTATCAAAAAAATAAAAAAATAAAAAATTGGTATGGAGTTTTTACTCCATACTGATATTATTTTAGATTGGAGACCTTGAAAACAGAACTTCATATTCTATATTTTTTGTATTTGTTAACATTACAAAATGTTGGCAATGGAAGCCAGTGAAACACTGCATTGCCAATTACAGACGTACAGCTTTTTTTTTTTTCTGATTCGACAATCATTGTATGTTACTAATTCTAAATTCACTGTGCATAGCTATGCTTGTTCTTTTCCCAGTAAAAAAGTTTACTTGTCGACAAAACGATAGATCTTTTCCTTTCCTAATTGAGGCTAATACAGTAGCCCTGTTTGGCTACAACTTTAATCCACCTCAGAGTATCGAACATAAATTTTGTATGATAGTGATGATTTCGTAATTACTATTCATGCTTGAAAGTCTTATAAGAACTGTTTTGCCTCAGGGGTCTTTCTAAGTTTGTCATCGCTCCAAGTTTTAAGGGAAAGGAGCTATGGCTGGGCGACCGGACTCCTCCGCATTGTTCCAGAATGCTATGAAAGGTGATTGGGAAGCAGTAGTGAAGATGTACACGGCACATCCAGAGGTCCACAGGGCCAAGATTACCAAGTCAGGTGACACGGCATTACATATAGCCGTGTTGGACGGCCAAAAAAGTACGGTCCATGTACTGGTGGAATTGATTCGCAAGGAAGATGCAACAGGAGAAGCTTTGGGAGTTGCAAACGTGCGGGGAAACACCCCGCTCCATCTCGCGGCGTCTGTGGGAAGTGTGAGCATGTGCGAGTGCATTGCTGCGGGGAACGAGAGTCTGATTGGTGATCGCAATAGAGATGGTGAGACTCCTCTCTTCTTGGCCGCTCTTCACGGTAAGAAATATGCTTTCCTGTGCCTTAGCCGTATCTGCGGCGCTCAAGGCAGCCCCTATTGGAAGAGGAATGATGGCGACACTATTCTTCATGTTGCCATTTCTGGAGACTATTTTGGTAAGACAATATAACTAGTGCACTGTTGTCTGATACCTCCGATTAGGAGAGACAGAGACTATTTTTGTAAGACTATATAACTAGTGCATTATTTTCACGTATAGTTTCTAAAATCATTTGAAACTGTTGACAGAGTTGGCAAATGAAATTATAAATCAGTACAAAGATGTTGTGAACTTCAACAACGAACAGGGATTGTCTCCACTTCATCTCCTGGCTAGTAAGCCTTCTGCTTTCAGAAGTGGATCTCACCTGGGACGACTTAACTGTATCATTTACCATTGTGAGTCAAACCAAACCTTATTGGTTTTCATTATTCAGCATGCAAGTAAACGCGATATCGCTCACCTATGGCCATTTACTTAATTGCACAAATGCTTCTCTGAGAGCGGGATAATCAGAAACACTCTTTCCTATTTATAGATACTGAGCTGTTTTTCATTGGATTCACTATCGTCTGCAAGGTATATTTGTCGATACCCTCACGAATCGTCATCGTCGATCTTTGTCGAGTTCTGATGATAAAAGCAAGCCCAAATATCCAGCAAACTATCAGACATGTTGGAACTCCATCGGAGTGCTGACCAAAATGTTTAGTCTAATCGGTATGCATTTCGGACATTAGATACGCTTTGTTAGTGTACTACTCCAGATGATGAACAACAGTCTTGGTAGATGAGAAATTAAAGCAATATAGCTGAATAGCTTTTCTGTTTCAGCTAAAGGTTCTTCGGAAAAAAATGAACGATCAGATGCTGAAAACCCTTCCCAAGGCCACGAACTTTTTCCACCCAATTATCGCACATGCTTTGGAATCATCCAATTTGTATCCAAGGCAATGCTAATCATTCTCGGATTAGGTATTTCATGATCTTCTTCCCACGGTATTTCAGTTTTGTCTTTATCATGGTATATTATGACATGACCTGTTCTTGATATTGGTGTTTATATAGGATCCATAAATATTATAAAGCTGAGGGAGAAAAAACATAAGCACACATGGTCGGTGGAAATCATGAACAGACTTCTTGAAAGCGCCAAGACATACAGGTATGAAGATAATGGCGGGAGGCCAAAGCGTTCTCAATCATGGCCCAAAGATGGTGAAACAATGCCTTATCAAGATGATGATCCTGACGGCGGCTACAGCGAAAACAATGACGATTCCTTGATGGAGACGATGCTTGTACTGCCGCCTGAAATTGTTAGTGAAGATGAGGATGAAGATGGTAAAAGTTTACGAACAGTACCTTATGAACAACTTTTATAGACAACTTAATTGTTTCCTGTCAATTTTCAACCACAGAAGAGGCGGCATGGAACCTAAAAGTTGAAATGCAAGTTTCAGTAAGAAATGAACCTTTCCTGTCAGATGAAGGGTCTGGCCAGGCTCGCTCGGGACTGACTGCCTGACCGGTTGAGCACTTTTGGTGTTCTATCAGCCTTGCCACCCTGCCGCTTTAGGCGAAAATATCTTGGTATAGGCCTCAAGCCGCTCAGCCCATCCACGGCTCTGAGAGAGAGAGAGAGAGAGAACAACAAAATTTAGCCCCCCAAACAGATAATATTGATATGTTTAATTGGCAGGGGAGAAAGAGACGCCCATACTGATAGCTGCAAAGAATGGCATCACGGAGATAGTGCAGAAAATCCTTGAAGATTTTCCGGTGGCCATTCACGACATGAACTTGGATAAGAAAAATATGGTACTCCTGGCAGTGGAGCATAGGCAGCCCCATGTGTACCAACTTTTACACAAAAGGACAGTCATGAAAGATACAGTTTTTCGTAGAGTGGACAAAGATGGAAACAGTGCATTACATCTCGCTGCAATGCTGGGCAAAAATAGACCTTGGCGAATTCCTGGTGCCGCTTTGCAAATGCAGTGGGAACTCAAGTGGTACAAGGTACATTAATACAAACAGTTTTTCAATGTAGTTAAGCTTTAATACAGACAATCTAGGGTAACCTTTTTAGCCGTTACCCTAGATTGTCTCATACAAAGATCTTATATAGGATTAAGGATGCTGTGTCACCCGTCACGGAAAGTGTTATCTGTTGTTTGCTTGCAGTTTTAATATGCCAAAAGAGCAGGATGATATCTCTGAGGCGAGTAGAGAAATATTATTTCTGCTATAAAAAATTACTACTGTTTAACCAATGGCTATATGAAATGCAGTTTGTTAAAGAGTCGATGCCACTACACTTCTTTGCACAAAACAACAACATCAGGCAGACGCCACACGACATACTCACTGATACACACAAGGACCTCCTCAAGGAAGGTGCCGAATGGCTCACCCACACTGCCGAGTCATGCTCGGTCGTGGCAGCACTAATTGCGACCGTCGCTTTTGCCACTTCTTCCACTGTACCAGGTGGCGTCAAACAAGATAGCGGGACCCCTACTCTCGAAAATCAACCAGCCTTCAACATCTTCGCCATTTCATCTCTCTTTGCACTTTGTTCCTCCGTGACCTCACTGGTCATGTTTCTGGCCATTCTGACATCCCGTTATCAAGAGAAGGATTTCAGTAAGGACTTGCCGTATAAGCTTTTGACGGGATTAACATCGCTATTTGTATCCATAGCTGCCATGTTGGTCTCGTTCTGTGCTGGACACTTCTTCGTCCTCAAAGATAAATTGAAGTATGCAGCATTTCCGGTATATGCAATTACGTGCCTGCCCGTGACATTCTTTGCCATAGCGCAATTTCCCCTGTACTTCGATCTCATGTGGGCTACCATTAAGAAGGTCCCACAGCGCAGTTACAACGTTGTTGCTAATTAATTTTATTTTTGTATGCGCCGCGAGCATGTGTTTTCCCTACAAAACTTTCTTTCTTCTCAGTTTCATAACTTTTTTTTTTTTGATGCAACAGAAATCTATATATATATATATAAAGCTGAAACCTTCGCTTAGAATCGCGACACTTAGGATTTTTAGAGCTCTATATTTACGTCACGTAGGACTTTTTAAGAACATTCTCCTTTTGATACATAAGATTCAATTTTGCATGTAGTAATCCCCTAACTTAATTGGTCTCTTTTTAGAGTCCAACTCTTTCTTATAATTTATTATTAAAAAATTCATAGGTCTACTTTACCCTATATTTGTAAACTTTATAAAAGTAAGAAACTAATTTTACACCTTCTAAAACTCTATTTAATCAATATACTTATATATTAGGCTTTAATTTTGCTTATTAAAAGCTCAAAAGTACTTTGAAATAACAATATAAAATCTCAAAAATATAAAGTGCGAAAATCATACCCTATTTACTAATTCTTTTTGTAATTTTATTAAGTTTCATTCTAATCTATCATACAAATGTAGGCATAATCAATTAATTCGTAATTATGTTAACTTCATTTTTGAGTAAAATTTTTTATACAAGACTATGTCTTTTTTACAATACATCAGACATCAACTTAAAAATTAGGTATTGCAACTACAACAAAGTGTACCAGTTCTCTTTAAAATAAAGTTTTTACAATCCTACTTCTTAGGTTTTTACAATGTTTTTTACTAAACATTTTGTGGGTCTATTTGGCCAAAGTTTTGTAAACCTTAACTACAAAACTGGAATTTTAATTTTACGTATTTTAAATCTCTATCTAATCAATATATATATATATATATATATATATATATATATATATATATATATATATATATATATATATATATATATATATATATATATTAGGCCTTGAATTTTGACTAATAACACCTTAAAAGTGCTTAAATATAACAAAATCAAATCTGACAAATGTATACATAAGAAACATTAACTATTTTTTCTCTTTACGGAACATATAAAACTCAAAATTATTTTTGATATACCAAGATAAGAGAATAGTTAAAAAATTAGTTTTAATTATATAACCTCAAATTCTTTTATAAGTCATATTCTCTAATAGATGCAAAAAAAATAATAAAAAAAACTACTACGACTAAATTTTCAAAAGTACTTTAAGATATAAAAATAGCAAGCTATTCTACAAATTAATTTTTAACTAAGTAACCTCACATTCTAAAGGTTCATCTCATCAACTAATTAAGTTAATTAGGATTTAATTTGATTACTAAAGCTTAAATAAATTTTAAATTCAAAAAATGTTTTCAATAGTATGTGAAATAAAAACCTAAACCAATATAGCTCATAAGCCTAAAATTATAATCATTTAAGCATATTATCTAATATAAACTCAATTAACCATTTACAGTCTATTTGACAATAAGTATAATCATCATTATATGATTATCTATCTCAATCTTTTGCAAACTTTGTATCAACTACTATCACTTTTATGATAAATTTAGTTAACTAATAACTATAAAAATGTACATATTAGGCCTTAAATTTCACTTTCAACATCTCAAAAAAAAAAAAAAACAACACCACAAAATATCACCAAGGTAAATTATGAAAATCATATGTGAAATTTTAATATTAATACTTCATAAGATAAAAGATTTCTTCATTTTTAATTGTTTGACCTCAATATTGCAAAGTGTTACATGGGCAAGGATAGTCTTCACTTTATAATTGTTTAACCTCAATCATATGCTAATTTTTTGTAAAACACTTTAAAAATTTTATAATGAATCAAGATAATCATTAGTACTGCTTTGTACGCATATGTTTAAATTGATTGTCTTAGAAAGTCTTCAAAAATACATCAAATTGAATGGTCAAAAAATCATCAAACACGACCTTGAAGAAAACAATTACACACAGATATTACTAATACATAATGCTATATAATCTCTTTTTATAGGGTGTTTATTTGAAAGTAAGTGAAATAGCTCCACGTGCTTTATTTTCTATTACAAAGTTTCATGGCATGTTATAGTAAGTTATTTAAGTCTACCCAGATATTTACTAAATAATAATTTGTGTCCTTTTTACCTTTGTTTATGAGTTTTAATATAAATGACTCTCAATTGTATTCAATTTAATAATAGTCATCAACTAAATCAGAATCATCCATAAAATGGGAATGTTGATCAATGATGTGAACTGCAAAATGAAAAAGAAGAAAATGCCTACATTTATTTAGATAGAATTTTGATAAAAAGTTCATTCAACGGTTAATAAGTATATATATATATATATATATATATATATATATATATATATATATATATATATATATATATATATATATATATATATATATATGTTTGATTTCTTGAATGTGTAAGCTCACTTTTTTTTGGTACAAAATTAAAATTTGTACTAACATTACTTTAAAATGGAGTAAAATTATAATTTGATGTGCAATAATTGACTATTTATTGCATGCTTTACTTTTTGAATGTTTTATTTTGAATGTTTTAATATTAATATTATTAATAATTTTGAGTTTATAAAAAAATTGAACGATTATAAAACTATATGCAAATGTCTCCATTAAATTTTACAAATCTAAATTCGAAGCCAGTAAAAATTTTATAAGACACATAGTTTTTTTTTTCTTATTGGTATATGTGTAAGCATGATAAATTAGGCATGAGCTAAAGTTGTTCTCCATTTGACATTTCTTTTACTCAAATCACATAGTAAAATATTATTTATAGTAATACATGTTACGTAATAAATTAAAAGAGGATATAAAGAATTAAAAAATTAGAATGTTCGTGAAAACTAAATACATTTTTACTTTTAGAATAGTTTTAGATACTTTGATATAATCTATTAGTATAGTGATGTACAAAAATGAGATACATTTTCAGTATTCTACACAGTTTTTATTAATATGATTCTAATCGTATTAAGTAGTGGCTTATTTGATTCGTAAAATTTACATTCAGGAGTAATCTCGATAATTATGATTTATTATGTATATATGCATCGATGTAGCGAAAGTCATTATATTTGTTATTATTTCAATTTAAAGCATTGTTAACTATATTATAATATACGATTAATGAGAAACAAATTATATCTCAAACCGACCAAATTACGTCTCTACCCGTGCATTTGCACGGGTCTATTAGCTAGTAGTATTAATAGCAAAAACTTACAACCTAGGCCCTATCTTGGGCAGCATCAGCGTTATCAGTGGCTAACAAAGGGATCACCACCGTAGGTGGTTGCATGAGATACACAAAAGACTCCCTTTGTTTCTCTCACAGACTAGACAAGTGATCTGCACATTTGTTACCCCCCTGGGTATATACAACATCTCAGAGTTGGTGGTATTCACAAGTGCTCTAGCATCTTTAAGGAGATTGCTCAACGGGTGCACTTGTGTGCCGTTGGTCAAAATCAATTCCATAGCCATTTTTTTAATCAGTTTCAAGGATAAGATTCTCGATTCCTCTGTCTCTAGCAAACTGTAATCCTTTCACAATTCCATAGAGTTCGGCTTCTAGAGCATTCGCAGTTAGGATGTATCCACAAAAGCCTCCCATCCAGTTGCCATGGTTATCTCGCAAAAGTCCACCATATCCTCCTGATATACTAGATTTGGCACAACCATCAGTGTTCAGCTTCAAAATACCTGCAAGAGGCAAGAACCAAGTCACTGTCTGTTTAGTTTTTGGAGTTTTCTTACAATTTACCTCAAAACCCTTTTCAATTTCTTTAGCAAAGATGCTACAGTTCTTCCACTCAACATCCACATGAGTAGATATCCCATCAATGCTCTCTTTGTTTCTGCTTCTCCAGATTTGCCACAGCATGGCTGTGAACATGTAGATCCACTGAGTATCACCAAAGTTGTTACTTTCTTTTTCTTTCAGGTTTGTGACCAGCCATTCCTCTAAGGTCAAGGTGCCTTCTTTCTCCATTAGATGTATAGAAAACACCTTTCTCCACATCTCGCGGGCCTTGGGACAAAATCTAACAATGTGATTAGCATTTTAATAATTGTAACCACATCTAGCACAGCTAGCATCACTGGTAAGGTTTCTAGTAACTCTGAGGCTATTGGAAGCAATTTTATTACGCAACAGTAACCATATGAACAAAATGATTTTCTAAGGGATTTTTAATTTTCAAATCCAACTCCATTTACCCAAGGGTAAAGCAGTGTTGTTCATTTCAAAAACAGTCTCGTAGGCATTGGAAATAGTAAATTTACCATTGGGATGCTTCCCCCAAAAGGGATGGTCCTCATCAGCATCTTCTTGAGAGAGGTAGACACTACAGATTTGCTCAACCTGCTTAGCATCAACTAATCTTTGGATCTTATTCAGCTCCCATTTACCATGAAAAATTATGTTTTCAACCCTAAGGGGTTGAATGTCACGACCCAAACCCACGGGCAGGCCTGCGAGCTAGGCACGTGACCGGCCGCAGACCCTATGGACTCCAACCGAGGGCTCTGCCAGGCCTTACACGCTAAAACAACATATAATCTGTAGCGGAAATTAAAACTTCTACAAACTTAAATTACATTTTCATATTTTTATTTGAATACAATACTCATGCTACAACTCCTCATAACTCTAATTTATCAACAACTAAAACTAAGCCAACAATCTAAATATTTAGCGACTCAATCAATACAGTCTCCGGAGCTCAGTGCCAAATTGTTCCTTCCTATGCTCGTCACCATCACCTTACTTTCAAACCTGAAATGATAAGTAAGAGATGAGCTTCCACGTGCTCAGTAAGTAACCAATGATTCAACTAAGTGGACCATAGCATGTCAGAAAATAACTCACTTTATATAGTAGCATCATTGAGATATCTAAAAATCATAGATTTGATAATCATCGGGTAAAAACAAAACAGAGTACATGAAACCAAAAACTGAAGTATATAATGATTATCGCAAAACTTTATAACAACCAGTTCAAATCCCAACATTAGCTCAAACGATATGCTGCGGTCAGCGTACAGGCCCCACTGACTAGGGCCCGAAATCCCTCCTACACCCGGGATAAAATAATCATGTGGACGCAAGGGCGCACCACCAGCCACAGTACTGTGCATCAACGTACAAGCCCCGTTGACCAGGGCCCGAAATCCAACTTTTTCCCGTGGATATAGGGCACATCAATCGAGTAAACCAAAAACCCACATTGGGTTCATCGTGAACAAAATCACTCATCAATTGATTCTCAACCATCCTCACATCCTTTCAATAATCATCAAGATGTTCAATATTCACAATAACGTCAATACAAAACATTTCAAATCCGAGTTTCATTTCAGTTTTTAGGCAAAACATCATTTACATGCTGGTCCGGTTTTTCTTTGACGAGAATAAAACACTAAAACCGTTTTTGGTAATTTAAGTTAGAGCAGTTAAACGTACTTAAAATGGTCACTACTAATAAGCAACACATTTTTTAACAGTAGATGAACATATACGTTGCATATAAAAATACTAGTTGAATCAAAGGGTCACTTACTTGACGCTATGCATTTGCCCACATAAAAATCTCCGGAGAGACGCCGTGCTGTTGTATCTCGTTCGAGAACCATCAACGCCATTCTTTTCTATCTTCATGTTCCCAGCTTTACTATAACCCAAAGGATCGTCAATCACGGCACAACATTCTCGTTGAACCTGTCTTCAAACAGATTCGATGCCTCAGTCAACTGCACGACCTTTACATGCCCGTCCAATATCATGCCCAGTTCACCCTGTCATTCTTGGCATTTAATCGCCGTTGCCGAACATCCATTAATTTACCCGTTTTAATAACCACCAAGTAACCTCTCGCTAAATAGTACTCAGTTAATCGCTAGGGCTAACGCTAACAATTCCCTTTTATATATTCTCATAGCTCATAGCCTATGTGATTCCCTGTCCAAAAACACATACACGCATAGGGTACACCTTCGCAAGCATACGGTACACCTACACCATATACACATATGGTACACAACGCACACATACTTACCATACCACATAGCTATACAACTCAACTTTACCAATTGCTTTTCACCCAAGTAACTCTTCACTTCCCACTGCAAAACGCACAACCAAGATAGGCACGTAATTGAACACTACCCCACTACCACAAGACCATACTCTCACCACAGAGTACATGTACAACCATCGCACTGCTCCTCACACATAAAAAGGCGTTACATACTATCGTGTTGCCTACACAGCAACATGCTCATGCACCTCATGCAGCTGTAGAGATAACACCACACCTACGCAATATACAGATCTGTCCAAACACACGCAACATACACCCACCGGTGCACACACACAATTATCCAGATACCAAAACCCCACAGTCATACCCACTCCACCGACAACTACTCCATCCCAATACAAACGCCACACCCATCTATAATTGAACTGACAGATTGCCTCATCAATCAAAACAAATCCTAAATTCTATCGACTGTTGCCATATACACGACCACAGTTACTCCTAAATTCAAGTCCGCATTTCCAAGTACCACAAAAATTTCCCTTACTCAAGGGATTTCAATCCGAGCAGAAATCAAATCAGGTAATACAATTAAGGTTTGTCAGGGGATTTCAACCCAAGTACAAATCCTTCTAGCTAAGTACAATGAATGTTTGTCAAGGGCTTTCAACCCAAGTACAAATCATTCTAGCTAAAGAAAATCAAAAATCAAATGTTGATCCTGGGCGATTGCAATGCCATTACGGCAAGCTCATATAGTGTACTAAAATAATTACTAGTCCACTTGGGTACTAGCCTGCATTTCATGCAGGATTCAACCAGCCTTATACCGCCTCCCCACTAAACAGGTACCCAGGCCAACACAGAAATTAACAATATCAATGAGCATTAGCATAAGCTTATATCCCCGAAATCAATTCGGTTTCTCATAACAATAATCATACTGACATAAGTCAGCTTTCGGGATTTTCAGAAGAAATAAGAACTTTCAGAAGAAATCATAATTTCAGAAGAAAAACCACAAATAAACAACAAAAACGATTACGAACAGATATCAAATTTAGACATAACAATTCAGAAGGAATCAGATTTTCAGAAGAAAATCACAGATAAACAACAAAACGACTGTGAATAATTATCGAATATAATCATAACAATTCAGAAGAATGGATACAGACAATTATCAAATTTTCTCAGCCCGCAATAATAGGTGAGCATCACAAGATTTTCAAATAATCGATCCAGGTTCAATATTAGGATTTTCTGGACAAGAACATGCTGATATCATACCAAATTCAGAGTTCGGCATTAGCCATAAATAAATTAAATGAGTACTTGCGAGTGCGAGTTATCAAAATAAGGGTTTGGACGAAAGTCCTTCCCCAGGGTTTAGATAGAATCCCTTACCTGGATCCGCAGCTAAATTATCCTAACCGGAAGTCTTTAGCTTTAACCTAAACGAAATAATCGAACCATTAGAAACAGCCTACAGAACAAGATCATAACTTAATACGAACTCACACATGCTCCCAAAATGAACCTTCCCTCACCGGGTATGTAAAATTACCAAAATGCCCCTAGGGTGTAAAATTACCAAAATGCCCCTCTCGGCCTTAAATCACCCAAACGGTCTACCCACAAGTAGAATCACTAAAATAAACTTTCCATATGTTAATTTATGCAAAAATACCTTGCTCAGGTCAAATTACCAAAATACTCCTTCGGGGTGGTAAATTACCAAAATACCCCCCGTTACACTTAAATTCTCAAAATGACTTTTTTATAAGCAAAGTCACTAAAATAATCTTACTGTATGTAAATTTACTTTGAAATACCTCTTATAGGTAAAATTACCAAAATACCCCTTCGGGGTGGTAAATTACCAAAACACCCCTGGGGGTTTCCGGCACCTAAAAAATCTCAAAAATATCTTAAACCGCTATTTTTAACATCCTGATGTTATTTCTGGCCTAAAAAGTATTTTAAAAAATTTTCGCCCGAAAATTCCGAACCGGTGTCCGGATCGAGCGCTAAAAGGCCAGTTTCGCGAAAAATACCTATCGGTCTCTAAATGGCCCGAAATTTTAGATAATGAATCATATCTGTAAAATAGGGCTTCCATAAAATTTTCAGGTTAAAATAACTTGGTTTGATATGCTAAATAAATCGATAAAGTGTTTTAATCAGTACCCCAATTTAGCGCTCTTTACGGACTCCAAAAATTCCCAAAATTTTCCAGAGCGTAGATCTCGTAAAATTATCAGGGGTTACTGTTTTAAGTTTTATCTAATTTTGGCTCTAGCTATTTATGAAAATTCGATCAAAAACTGCCTAAATGAATTTCACCTTTAGCGACAATAACAAACACTATTCAGATTACCACACACACTATTACACCTTCAAACACACACAGCTCGTCTTCAACCTTCAGTCTCGGCACCCAACCCTTCCAACCTCACACATACACCCACGAATTTACCATTAATCCACTGAAAACAACACCTACATAAGGTTAAATTCAACCAAAACACATCCTAACACCATTTAAATCACACAATTACATCCAAATCCTACCTAACTCACACACCCGTACGCCAAGAACACACGCACACACACAGTGAGTACACACCCAAACGAGAAGAGATTACCTCTTGGAATCTCGTGCTTGAGCCCTTTCCAATTCACTGCTCGAATTCCCCTTAAATCTTCTTCGGCCGAAGCCCCTGCTTCTCTCTTTTTTTTCTTTCTCTTCTCTGTTTCTGGGTTCCTGTTCTTCTTCCTTTCCCGAAAGGGAAAGGTTTCCTTTTTGTCTTTTTTGTTTTGTTTTGTTTTGTTTTTTCTTCTTTAACCTTATCCATTCTTTCTCAATTATCTTCTCTGTTTTTTTAGCTTAATCATTAAGCTAGTAGGAGGTGGCCAGCTCAGAAAAATGGTTTCTAATTTACTTTATAAAATTGCACAAATACCCCCCAAAGTTTCCAAAATTACGAAAATGTCCCCAAAATTTCAAAAATTACATTTTTGTCCCAAAATTCTTTTAAGCTTTCACAAGCTTCTAATGCTCAAGTATTGCTCAACATTAGCGACCGTTTATTTTTCGGAGCCCAAATGGTTATTTTTATCGGCTCCCGAAGTTCGGGATATTACATTCTTCCCCCTTATAAAAATTTCGTCCTCGAAATTTGCTCGCGGATTCTCAATCACTTATGGCGTCCAGGCACTATGCCTCCGCTGCGCCACTCTGATAACTATCTCTTGGTAGCTATGCTACCTTTGAATTTCGCACCCAGATTCTTGTCCCATGAATACCCAGATGCAACTGTTTAAATCCAAATCAGAACACCGAACTGAAACCCTGTCGGATAATCACTTCACTCTAACTAATCTAGAATTTCATGGATGATGATTTAACGGATACAGAACTCACTGAGCAGAACCTACACCGCTCAGAATTTATACGACAGACTTCCCCCTATCTTATGCTGATACCATATCAGAGATCTCATCAGATGCACAATTTACTTATGACTGTAAGCTCAACTCTAAGATCGGGGCATATTGAAAAATTAAACTATGGTCACACATGACCTGCGGTTTATCAAGACTAACATGGGTAGGGTAATCCATTCATACAAGCACTTATGCCTTATAGCAGACAACAAAATTGTAGCCACTAAGCTTTCACTACACACTCTAATACCTCAGAACGACGAGTCCAAATTACTGCCAAGTTCATCATCGAGAGACATATTATCTTAACATAGCTATGTATTACATACTTACGATTATGTGTACACATCACAGAATGACAAAAACTATAAGTACTACGAGTTCATTGCACACTCTGGTGCCTTAAATCAAATAGGTCCAAACTGTTACCGGAGTCATTACAGAGAAATATGTTCTCTTAACACAATGCGAAACATGATTTTGCCCTCACATGTCTTGCACTTTCACTAAAGTTTAAAGCTCTAAATCATCACATCACTTCTTATTCATAATCACATTATTTACAAAAATCTTATAGCCTTATCCTTCAATCATCTGTTCCAATTAATCTAATAAAAATCTTCTAGTTCCAAAAGCAAATAACCAGTAGTTTGTCATCTCCGATTCAGACAAATTTCTATCTTATACCAAATCATCGGATAATTTATCCAAACCTAATCAGCATTCCCAGAGTCTATTCTCGCTCACAGATTATCTGAGGTTTAGGAATCTACCTAACCTCATATCCAGGTAAGGAAAACTATGCAAATATTGATAGTAATAATCGCAATCAGCAATCAAAATACAAAAATCTTGAACAAAATCATGCCCCCCCTCAGCCCCACCATACCTCTCTCCTCTCCCCCGCACATCCCCAAAGCCAAGGCCAAAAAAAAAAAAAAAATTTTCCAACCTTGACCGCTGTGCATCGCTCACGCACATGCGCCCGTCGCCCGGACATCATCTCCGCGACGCCCATCGCCCGGACATCATCTCCGCGACCCCCGTCGCCCCGACATCATCTCCGCGACGCCCGTCGCCCGGCCATCTTCTCCGCGACGCCCGTCGCCCAGACATCATCTCCGCGACCCCCGTCACCCGGACATCATCTCCGCGATGCCCGTCGCCCGGACATCATCTCCGCGACCCCCGTCGCCCCGACATCACCTCCACGACGCCCGTCGCCCGAACATCGTCTCCGCGACCCTTGTCGCCCATACTTCATATCTGTGGCGCCCGTCACCCGGACTTCATCTTTGCGTCGTCCGGGAGCCGCCTTCCGCAACACTCGTTGCCCAGAGCCCGGGCGCCAACTCTGCGACCCCCAGTTGCCCGTCGCCCGGGCACCGTCTTCGCAACACTCGTCGCTCGTCGCCCGAGGCGCCGTCTCCGCGACGCCGTCGCCCGGGGGGTGTCTCTGCGACACTCGTCGCTTGTCGTCCGGGCGCTGTCTCCGTGCCCCTCGCCGCCCAGGGGCTGTCTCCGCGACCCTCGTCACCCGCCTTCGTCACTCAAAGACGATATCAACAACTTTTTGGCCAAACGACATCAACACCTTACTATGTGTTTATGCTTGCGGCGCCCGCTCGGGTTGCCCCTCCGCGCACGCCGCACGTAGGGGGCTATGTTCCCAACTTATTCTGGTTGCACTCAAGGGCCCACTAGCGGACCCACTTTGCGCGACCCCCTCCCCTTTTTTGTTTTAGTTTCACTGCTTTTTTTGGTTTGAAAAATACATTTTCACCATTTTCACAACGCTAACAAAAGCACCCACCATTTTCACAAGGCAACACAACATTCAGCCTCCACATCCACAGCCACAACGCCACACCTTCGACCCGCTGCCTGTCGCTCGGGCGCCGTCTTCGCAACATTCGTCGCTCGTCGCCCCGGCGCCGTCTCCGCGACGCCCGTCTCCCGGGGGCCGCCTTCGCAACCCTCGTTGCCCGTCACCCGGAGGCTGTCTCTGTGACCCTCGTCGCTCGTCGCCTGGGTGCCGTCTCTACGACCCTCGTCGCCAACGCCGTGCGCACCTCCTGCAACCCTCGTTGCCAGTCGCCCGGGGGCTGTCTCCGCGATCCCAGTTGCCCGTCGCCTGGGCGCCATCTCTGCGACCTTCATTGCTCGTCACCCGGGTGCCGTCTCCGCGACCCCCGTCGCCAGCGCCACGCCTTCTGCAACAATCGCGGCCTATCACCGAGGCGCCGTCTCCGCAGCTCGTTGCCAATTGCCTGGGGCTATCTCCGCGACCCACGTCACTCGTAGCCCGGGCACCGTCTCCGCGAACCACGTCGCCAGCGCCCTGCATACCTTCTGCGCGGACCCCCGCCACCAGCGCCGTGCGCACCTTTCGTAACTCTTGTCGCCCGCGTCACTTGCGTCCGCACGCCGGCTCTACAACTTTCATCGCCCTCACATATTTGTTGCTCGCGTCCGTGCTACAGATCCATGCTCCCGTCACCCGCGCTCCTTCGCGACTCTTGTCGCCCGCGTGCCATCTCCGCGACCTTCGTCTCCCGCGTCCGCGCGACAGCTCTGCGACTCTCGTCGCAGGCCCTCCAACTCCGCAACTCTCGTCACCCGCGCGCCACCTCTACGACCTTCGTCGCACGCATTCACATGACAGCTCCGCGACTGGCCCCGTCGCCCGCGTGTCGTCTCCTCAATCCACATCACCCGTGCCAACTCATCGCGCTCTCTACAACGCGCGCTCAATGCCAATGGTCACTTGATGCTCGTCACCGACCGTGCACAATTGCCATGACGACATCACTAGGTATTGCTCTGCGACAGTCGTCGCCGCGCCCTGGCGCCATGCTTATGATGCGTGCCTCAGGCACCAAGTATAGCTCCGCGACGTTCATCGCCGTGCCCGTGCGCCATTCTCATCATGCGTGCCCCCAGCACCAACTTTAGCTCCGCGATGTTCGTCGCCGCGCCTGTGCGCCATCTTCATGATACGTGCCCCCAGCACCAACTTTAGCTCCGCGACGTTCGTCGCCGCGCCCGTGCGCCATCTTCATGATACGTGCCCCCGGCACCAAGTATAGCTCCACGACGTTCGTCGCCGCGCCCGTGCGCCATTCTCATCATGCGTGCCCCCGGCACCAACTTTAGCTTCGCGACATTCGTCGCCACCCCCGTGCGCCATCTTCATGATATGTCCCCCCGGCACCAAGTATAGCTCCGCGACGTTTGTCGCCGCGCCCGTGCGCCATTCTCATCATGCGTGCCCCCGGCACCAACTTTAGCTTCGCGACCTTCGTCGCCGCGCCCGTGCGCCATTCTCATCACACGTGCCCACGGCACCAAGTATATGCTCCGCGACCTTCGTCGCCGCACCCATGCGCCATTCTTATCACATGTGCCCCGGCACAAAGTATTGCTTCGCGACGTTCGTCGCCGCACCACTTTCATGACATGTGCTCCGGCACCAAGTATTGTCCCCGCGACGCTCGTCGCCGCGCCCATGCGCAACAATCATGTTACAGGCCTTCGGGCATCACACTTATTCACCACGCCATGCACCCCCGCCATGGACAGGGAACATGCTTCGACCCACTCTCCGGAGAGTGCAGCATTCTGGGGGCTCCGTTCGTAGCACTCCAGCACGAGGACCCCTCCCTGCGGGACGGGCTGTATGCCGTCGTCGGCTCAATCAAACTGCGGCATGGGCTGAGCGCCATCACGGGCTAGCGCCATCGCCGGCTCAATCAAACTGCGGGACGGGCTTCGTGCCGTCGCCGGCTCAATCAAACTGTGGCATGGGCTGAGTGCCATCACGGGCTAGCACCATCGCCGGCTCAATCAAACTGCGGGACGGGTTGTATGCCGTCGCTGGCTCAATCAAACTGTGGCATGGGCTGAGCGCCATCACGGGCTAGTGCCATCGCCGGCTCAATCAAACTGCGGCATGGGCTGAGCGCCATCACGGGCTAGCGCCATCGCCGGCTCAATCAAACTGCGGGACGGGCTGTATGCCGTCACCGGCTCAATCAAACTGCGGCATGGGCTGAGCACCATCACGGGATAGCGCCATCGCCGGCTCAATCAAATTGCGGGACGGGCTGTATGCCATCGCCGGCTCAATCAAACTGCGGCATGGGCTGAGCGCCATCACGGCCTAGCGCCATCGCCGGCTCAATCAAACTGCGGGACGGGCTGTATGCCGTCGCCGGCTCAATCAAACTGCGGGACGGGCTGTAGGCCACCGCCGGCTCAATCAAACTGCTACACGGGCTTAGCGTCATCGCCGGCTCCATCACCAGGGACCCTGGCCCCTGCAGTAGGATGGGCTGTAACCACATCGTTCATGCGTGCGACGCCCGCTCGGGTTGCCCCTCCGCGCTCGCCACACGCAGGGGCTTATGTTCATACCCTATTCTGGTCGCACCCCAGGACCCGCTAAGGGACCCACTTTGCACGACACATCACCCAGTCAGCGGTCAACTTTTCAACGCTCGAGAGCCGGTCAAAGCAACGCATGCTCAAGTCACGTGAACCGCTCGTGAAGCGACCTCGGCGTGCCTTCCACCTTGGGGGTCGGCCACCCTTGGGGGTCGGCACCTGCCTTGACGACCAACGACCGTCGTTCACGACCGCGCTCCGCCGTAGTCACGACGACCGTCGCTCTCAACAATGCTCCGTCGCCGCAATGACCCTCGCTCGCCGTCGCTCGCTCATAGTCACGATGACCGTCGCTCACGACCGCGCTCCGTCATAGTTGCGACGACCGTCGCCCTCGACCGTGCTCCGTTGTCACGACGACCGTCGCTCGCGGCCGCGCTCTGCCGTAGTCGCGACGACCGTCGCTCTCGGCCGTGCTCCGTCGTCGCGATGACCGTCGCTCGTAGTCACGACGACCGTCGCTTGTGGCCGCTCTGTCGCCATGACGACCGTCGCTCACGGTCGCGCGCCATCCACGCAACGACCTCTGGCGCTCTCTGTCACATTACAGTACCCCGGCACCAAGTAAGGACTCGCGACAGTTGTCGCAGCGCCCATGCGCCACAATCAATGTCTCGTGCTGTAGGCACCACGCCATGCGCCACAATCATGTTATATGCTTACGGGATGGGCTCACAACCTGAAAGCCGTCGCCATCTTCATTCCGGGGGGTTCGCTCCGTGCTCCGGCACGAGGACCCTTCACAGCGGGATAGGCGACTCCTCCGGGACACTATCTCCGCCAGGGTGCCTGCGTGACTGGCCTACGTGCTCTGGCACTGGGGGCTCGCGTCGGCACCCCTAAGGACTATGACCCCCGGGTCACTCCGAGATGGGAGCAGGTCTTCGGAAGGGCATCTTGCCTAGTCCACCTGGCAGCTGGGCGTCGGGTCTTCCCCACCGCTGCCAGGCCTGTGGGATTCAGTAAGGGCTTGGACTGGAGGCTGGGGCAACGGGCTACTCTGACCATGCTACCGCGGCATGATCAGTCTCCTCAGACAGGCAGAGAGATGTCGCAAGGGCAGGGCAGCACGAACTTAGGGACCGGCAGTCCCAACGGAGGATCAGTGCTTTGGCCCCCTGGCGACGTGTCGTTCCCAGGGGGTGACACATGTCAACTTATGACACATGCACATTTTTGCCTATAAATAGTGGACTTTGGAGCCTTTTCAAGGATCTTTCTCTCATTTGAGCTTTTCACTTTCTCTCTCTAAAAAGACATTCTCTCTGGAATTCTAGTGAGAGAAACACACTTGGGCTCCCGTCCACGAACCCTTGACGCTGCACCCTTGTCACGGACTGTAGACTGTCGGTCCTGTTCATCGTCACCCTGCCTGCGCAGCGCTGCCAGCCCTCACGACCTGTCTGGGGAGCCTTGCCCTCGGCCCTTACGCCGTCCTTGCTGTCTCCCGCGTTGCCTACCTGGAAGCTGACTCAGACCGCATCCTTTGTGGCACCTCCACGTAGCATCGAACCATTTTCACCATCATCAGAATGTTTAAGAGTTTAATTACTCACAAATTTGTTCAAAAATTTTTAACATAAAATTAGTTGAATTTAACTCATCCTCACATGCTTAAAGTTTTAAAGTTACACTATTTTTTTTAATATATCTCATATGGGATTTGCATATTATAATATTTCCATGTTTAACCGATATGACTGAATAGGATAGCGCAAAACCTAATAGTAAGGAAATCATTGACCAAAATTTTTAACCAACATATTTATCAAGTTGGATTCATCATTGAATGAAATGAAGAAAATATTGGTTTGAGCAAGAAGTAGCATCGCATGTGCTACTCATGATCAATGCTTGTACCGACCGGTTCTTATCTGGAATGAATTCCTCCTTGTCTTGCCCTCTCTGTGCCTAAGATAGAGGGCCAGGGATCACGTGTTTCAGTGGTCAATGGAGGCCCAAGCACAAAAATGCCAGTGACATACCTAGCTAGCTAGAAGCCTGCTTTCTATAAATTGATTTGTGTCTGTGTGAGTTTGTGTGGGAGAGAGCGAGGGGGATAGAGATCAGCAATGGCGCTATTTGAAAAAGGGGAACTCAAGGTGAGACGGATTCAAGTAAAGAAGACATCAAGCATCAGTACTTCTTCACCGCCGAGCCCACTGTTGATAGTTGCACCGGAAGTGGAAGGCACATACCCAGTTCTACAGTTCCTTCATGGCTGGTGCATGTTGAACACCTGTTACACAGATCTCCTCGAGCTTATATCATCTCACGGATTTGTTTGTGTTGCTCCTGGTGACCAGGTGTTTACTCTCTCTCCAGATTTTTATCTGCAAAGTAGTAAACCCAATTTTAAGGCTTTTACAGTGTCTGATTAGCAATCCTTTGTTCTGATCGTCCAGTGTGACCTTACTACCATAATCACTTGTTGCGGCAACGACGACGTGGATTCAGCCGCCGCCGTCACCGACTGGTTGCCCTCTGGCCTTCAGCCGGTTCTCCCGGACAAGGTCGAACCGGACTTCACAAAGCTCGCTCTAGCCGGCCACAGCAAAGGTGGCAAGACAGCATTTGCACTAGCAGTGGGCCTTGCCGAAACGTCCCTCAAATTCTCTTGCGTAATCGGAATAGACCCCGTCGGCGGCTCAAGTGTTGGTAACCAGCCAAAACCCAAGATTCTGTCCTACATTCCTCGGTCATTCGGTTTAACAATTCCCGTTGCCATGATCGGTACCGGCTTGGGTTCCAAGAAGAAGGGGATACTGCCGCCGTTTGCACCGAATGGAGTGAACCATGCTGAGTTCTTTCTCGAAAGCAAGCCGCCTTGTTGCTACTTCCTAGCCAAGGATTATGGTCACGCGGACATGTTGGATGATTGGATGATAAATTTGACCAGCTGGGTGTGCAAGAGCGGAGAGGGAGATAAAGGGCTAATGAGGAGAGGTGTGGCAGGGATTGTGGTGGCCTTCATGAGGGCTTTTCTGCAAGGTGATGGTGAGGATCTTAACGCCATTGTGAAGTCACCTGGTGTGGCTCCTATTCAGCTGGATCCGGTTATATTTGTTGAAGCATAATGATCTGCGTTGCATAACAAGTTACTGCCGATTTGTGCACTCCTGCGAGTCTCTTTTAGCAACATTAAGTGAAAGAGTAAAAACGTATGATGTTTGAAAAATGATTTGTTGGACTATCATTTCAATAAGTGGTGCTCAAATATTTAATCTCTTCTTTTTCTTCGGATGCAATTAAGGATGTACTAAGAAGTTACATTCACAATGAATAGCCACAAGCTCAAAAAATTGCTGCTAAGATTTTTTGCTCGAGGTACTTTTTGAAAATGCCTTGATTCGTACTTGAGAGAGGACGAGGGATTATTTGTTGCGATACGGGTACTTGAAGCAAAAGTTCGTCTAACTACTTGGAAAATTGTGATTATATGTTATTAAAATTAACTTAAGACTGAATAATCTAGACACTTACAATTGTAACGCCGT
Organism: Escallonia herrerae; assembly: GCA_033070095.1. Lineage (NCBI taxonomy): Eukaryota > Viridiplantae > Streptophyta > Magnoliopsida > Escalloniales > Escalloniaceae > Escallonia > Escallonia herrerae. The sequence continues at coordinate 75,205 of JAVXUP010002751.1, forward strand.
TTTCTCGTGTTCTAAACCCGCTTTTTTTTATTGTTTCTTTTCCTTCAATAGGAGCAAATCACTTGAAGGAAGGAACTGACTTCATTGAACTTACGATTCTATCCTGACCAACTAAGAGGCGAGCTTCATGTCGATAATGGAAATAGGGAGATAGAAAGTGTGCAGTTAGGTGACTGAAGGAGGACTGTTGTAAAAACAAAAGGGAGGATTATTTTCACGAACCGAAGCGAACCGAACCAACATATCTGATCTTGCCATTGCCAGGAGCATGGATGCCGAGAATGCCCTCTTTGCTGCAAGTGAATCACACGGGGCGGGGTTCTTTTCAACATAAGTTCAAAAAAACTAAAGCAATCAATGTCACATAGGAGGAATCAATAAATTCAGTTTAATTTGAACCATCACTTCAAATGAAGTTTAATGGAACTTACTACAACATAGTTTCAATTTTTAATTACAAAAATAAAGCAAAAAGGTTCAGATCCATAATGAATTTATCAATTCTCGCATGAAATGGGTTAGTTACTCCGAAGTGGGGTCGAATCTATACTACGTGTATTTAGATATGATAGATAGTTTCTTTGGCCATCAAAAATCCAATGTCATTTTCTGAGATTTTTTAATTATGTTACAAATAAAATAATAGGTGTTGACATGCCATTGGCTACAAAGAATTATATTTCATTTAAATCTAAAATTTTAAAATGGACATTCTAAAATTTAGCCTCCACTCTCCTAAACTTTTGCAATGACTCCCACATTTATAATAACTTTCCTTTTTTTCTACACCCAAAAAGGAACAACTCCATTTTATTTGCTCTCGAACCTTCCCATTTCTCCTTTTTGTTACTCTTCTCTTTCGCCTCGCCCCTCTCTCCAACATTTTCCTTCCTTTGGTTTTTTATTGTCTTCTCTTGCTAAAGACACGAACCTGTGATGCTCCGTTGTTTCAAATCACTGCAGTTCTATCCCCTTCCACCCATGACCAGCTTGAAATTGGTCTCACTTGAGAAAACTTGAATCATCTCGTCGGGAACTAAGCTTTAGGGTGAAATCACCATATTTTATACAAGGTGACAGATGAAGTTGAATTCACACATTCTCTTAAACATATATTTTTTTTAATTTATACTCATTGTCTCTATAGAGTGAATTAGCATTGCTAATTAATGCACCTTTTAATGACCATTATATGTGGATTAAACTTAAATAACGAATATATTTCGTTTCGTCGTATATAAATTTATTATTACTATCCTAATTAAACGATTTTCAAGATACACGACTCACATTCGGTATCTACTTTCTAAAAAACATTATTAAACAAACTCTTTACACGAGGGTGGGTTGATCAATTCTATTAGTTCAATATTAAGACTCTGTTTGGTAACACATTTATTTTTTCAGTTTTTTCTTCAGTTTACATAAACGCGTTTGATACACACTTTTTTTTTTCTTCAGTTTTGAAAACCAATTTTTAATACAAGGTTGTTTTTGAAAACTCCATTTAGGAGTTTTGAGTTTTGATTTTTATTTTGAGACCACCACCACCACCTCCCACCACCACAACCACGACCTGCCAAGGCCGTAGGCGACCGCCGGCCGCCGGTCGACGACCATCGTCGGCAACCACCGCTATCCGACGGCCGGCAGCCACCGCCTCCGGCTACTGTCACGCCCCACTACTGCCACTTCAAACTATCAGGAAAAAAAATTCAAAATAAAATTTAGGTAATCAAATACCTGAAAGAAAAAACTCAAAATAAAAGTTGAGTAATCAAACATCCATTTATTTTTGTTAATAAAAAAACTAAACTGATTTTGTTTTATTTATTTTTTTAGAAACAAAAACTAAAACTGGAAGTGTTTTCAAATGCAATCTAAATCTTTTAATTTTCTTACCCAAAATTAATCACTTATTAATTTTCTTACACAAGGGTTTTAACTAGTATTAATTGGTACGGATTTAAACAAAGGACACGTGGTCGAAAAATTCCCTCACCTCCCCTTCATATTGAAAGACGGCAATCTGCCGCCTTAACTCCGCCGCAACGATCCCTCGCCACCGCAGCGGCCGCAGCAATGCACGAGGCTCCAGTGAAGTTTGCCACACATTTATGTGCACTTATAGGATTATGAGTAAGGCAGACAAATATGAGAGAGACTTGGGTTGGCGCCATGATATTTGTGACGGTTGTATTGGCAGTGGGGGGCAAAGGGCATAAAGACTGGTTTTATCCCTACGGCGGTGGCTGCGGGGTTGAAGAAGACAGAGTTAACTCGTGAGGTGTTTGACTCTTCTGAGTTGGCTCATTACCTGGCCAGTAGAGTTTGTTTAGTGTGCTGTCAATGGATTGGATTTTGATCCGAATTCAATTCGAGTCGGATCAAAAGAATCTCGATTACTTCACCCCTTATATGCATTTTATTCTTTTCTTGTGTCGCTAGGAATGCATTATGATCATAATTAATAGCCTTCTAGCGAAAAATGACATAGTTAAGTGACATATTAGGAGGTGAGCTGTACATCTCATATTCCAAGAGATTTTCTATGTCGCTGCCTATCTTATTTTCTCCATGTATCTCATCTTCAGAGAGGTTTACCAAATCATATAACTTCTAACTCTATACTAAAACTGTTTTAGTTTTGCCGAATGCCGTCGTTTAGTTTAGATGTAAACCATTGAAGTTTGCTTGTTTTTTGTTTATTACTATTTTCGAATGTATCCAATCCGAGCTTAGTCTTGACAAATTTGGATATGCATCAGTAATCATACATGTAGTGCAATTCATGTACAACAGCAACTTGAGCGGGCTACACAGCCCAAGGGCCAACTCATGTCTAGCCCACTCTCAAAAGTCCTGCACATGTCCAACTTAGCCCATCACGGGTCGAATAGTATCTGTTCACGACCGGCATATGAAAATTTTGGCCGTCACCTACGGAGAACGTGCTGTCCATAGTAACAAATTAGTTTTAGTTTATTTAATTTTTAAGCATATTAGTTGCCATCCAAGTTTACTAATTAGCCCTGAATTTTGTTTACTTAATTTTTAAGCATATGTAGTACTATCCAAGTCTACTAATTAATATAATGAAGAAAAGAATAGTGAAGTCTTGAAATGTATCTACATATAAGCATGAGAACAATGTCTTACGACAAATTAAAGTATAAGAAAAAGACTGAGTCTCCAAACAATCTTGAAAAGTCTACTCTTGTGATAACAGACGGTAGGAAAAAAATAAGCTTTCAAATGGCTCCAAGCACATGCTTAGAGGATATTAAAGACCGAAGAAAAAAAAACACATATCTTGTGGACATAAAATTTATATCGGCATTATATGTTTTAGACATGTTAGACGGACTGAGGTTTCCGCAGCCTGGACGGGCTTTTAAAATCCCTTACTCATGTCCAGTCCATATTTATTTGGACTAGCACGGTATGCCAACCCAAGTTGGACCGCCATATCCGGGTTCGATCCGGACACATTCTAGGTCTTTTAGTTGATTCGTAAAGTGCCCTTGCCTCCTTCCATCTTCTAACCGTTACGAAATCATGAGGAGTTTTTATTTGTGCTGCATAAGTCTCTGATAACAGTTTTAGGCACTAGTGGAGCTCAAATGGTGAACTGTAGAGCTCATTTAGCAATCTTTTTTCCCCCTAGAAGAAATTCATTGGAGCTCGTGCAAACCATGCATGAGAAAGAATTTACCTAATACTCCATCTTTCTTATTCGGATTTTTTTCCACCTGAATTTATGCAAATTCTTAGGACAAATGTAACATGTACCTAACATTGAATTAGCCTCAACCAATGAATTAAACTCAAATGTTAATCATTGATTGAATCGCTTGACAAGCCAAGGCAGGGTTAAGAATGAGTAAAGTCCAGTGTTTACAATGTACTAAATCTATTCTAAGAATTCGAGAAAAATTAAATGAGGAAAGTCTAATGAAACAAAGGGGATAAAAGGTTATTGCTAGCTTGGCTTAGGGTATGATGGGCTTGGTGCAATTAAAAATAGGGAAATGCTATTTTCTTGTTCCTACTATGCTTTTCCATCCTTTTTGTCGCTAAAAGTGCTCTTTAGTTACACTATTGATTAGCAACAAATGAATTGGTTGATTAGCATATCGAAGGGTGAAAATAGTGTTTTTTTTTAAAATATTGCTGCAATGTGAACCGTTGTAGCTGAGCGCCCCTTATTCTTTGCTTTTTGAGGAGAGAGAGTTTTAATCGATTTAATTTCTCTCTCTTTTTGCTTTTACCTGTATATAACCTTACCTTGCTCTTTCCCAAAAGAGAAGCTTCAACAAGATCTTTGCCTCACTGGCCTAGTCTGCTAGCAAAGCACATACTGTAAACGGTCGCCATTTGCCTGTTAATTTTCTAAGTTATTTCTTTCTTGAAAGGGTGGGCAAGTATAGATCCATGGATTTGATCTCTTTGCTGAACTTTGCAACGGAAGACTGGTATGGCATATATAGTTCACAATTTTTCTGAACTTTGCAACGGAAGACTAGTATGGCATATATTTTTCAACGACAATTCTTAATAGTATTTTTTTAGTGTCATTAGAAAAAAGTTACTGAAAATATATAGCGGCCATTAATTGTCGTTATATAAGAGTAGGAGGAAGATTCTTTCAACATTTTATACAATTGAAGTCATTCCACAAAGGAAAGGAAAAAAATTTGACTGCTACCCAGATTGAAGAAATCTTTCTCTTACCCCTCATATAACGACAATTAATGGTTGCTATATGTTTTCATTGACTTTTATCTAGTGAAACTAAAAAAATACTGTTTGAAATTGTCGTTGAAAGTATTGGCAGAAAGTCACTAGAAACATTTGGCGCCTATCAACCCAGGTAGCAGCCAAAAGTTTTTCAAAATGTTGGCTTGTCAAATATAATGGAACCCACTATTAAATAAAATAAAAAAGGTTCCATACTTAGTTTAATGATACGATCACACAGTGGACCCAAAATTTGGATCATATTATAAGTCATGCTACAAAACCTTTGAGAAAGTGCAAAAATTGAGAAACAATGAGTTTTGCCAGTTAAAATGAGCTCGAACTTATACTGCAGCTTGATGCCAACTACATTGCTATATTTTGTCTGTGAAATGGTTTGTTGGTCGCTAAATAGCTAAATTGGGTTTTTGCTCGAGAGGATCATAGTCATCAAACATTATCGCTGTAGACCTGCTTTAATTATCATTACATTATCATCTCATGCTTGGAAGTCCCGTGCAAATCAAGGCTTACTATCCTATAAGAACTGCTTCTCCTCTCATGTGTCTCTAAGTTTGTCATTGATCCAAGCACAAACAGAAAGGAGCTATGGCTTTGCAAAGAGATTACCCCAAAGGGAACGCATGGACGACATCTTGTTAGAAAGAGTCATGGCAGGTGATTGGGATAACGTAATAAATTTATGCAAGGCACATCCAGAGCATAATTATCGATACTGTACCGGCCGGTATGTACCGTTTTTACCTTTTACTGGTACGGTATTCCTTAAATTTTGTACCAGTTAAAATACCGCTCGGTACTGGTTGTACCGGCCGGTACAGGTGATACCGGCCGAAAACTGCGTACCGGCCGAGATATTGTGTTTTGTACTGGTTCCTTTAAAAAATATAAAAGTAACAAATTTTATTAAAAATTTTGTAAATTGACCATATAAAGACTAAATATAAAGACACTCTAAGTTCTATTATACTAATCAAAACCTCTATAGCTTACTGTTCATAAAATTCATTACAATTTGCAAAATCATTCCTGATAAGTTTTCAATATTCACTTATCTTTGATCACTTCATACCTGTAAACTTTGATCATATTCCTTCATTTATATGATGTATTACTTTACACATACCTGCTCGCGCACACACATGCACACACACAAAAATAACTTATTCTTGAACCTAAAGACATTATTATTTAACAAACTAACTTATTTAAATATTATGGTAAATCAAGCTCTATAAGATAAACAGTTTATTTTAGAGGAGCTGTAAGTAAAAATATATATGTATATATTGTTAGTTAGTCAGTCAGTCAGTGAATAAATAATACAAATAAATATTGTTGATGAAAATCTTGGGACGGTATCGAGACGGTACCGGTACCGGTACGTACCGTTTCATGGAGAAAACGGTACGCACTCCGGTACGTTATTCATAACTATGATCCAGAGTGTCTGAAGGTCAAAATTACCAACTTATGTGACACAACGTGTCATCTAGCTGTCTTAGATGGTAGAGATGATGCAACTCAGAAACTGGTGAGCTTGATCTTTTCAGGATTATGAACGAACAAGTGCGTTGGGGATTGCGAACAAGCATAGAAACACCCTGCTCCATCTAGCGGCATCCTTGGGAAGGGTGAGGATGTGTGAGTTCATTGCTGAGGCAGACGAGTCGCTGATCGCAATGTAGACGGTGAGACTCCTCTCTTCTTGGCTGCTCTTCTCGGGCACAAATATGCTTTCAATTCCTGCACCTCAGCCATATCTGTGGCGAACTAGGCAGCCGATATAGTAGGAGGAACAATGGCGGCACTTTTCTTGATCATGTGCCCATTTCTGGAGACTGTTTTGGTAAGATTTTAGTTAATACGTTTGTGCTTATATCTCTTACATGGAATAACCCACAAAGGCAAAAGACAGACGGTCCACTTTACTGAAAGGAATTAATTATGTCAAATTAAAGGAGCTAGTACTATTTTCATGTTCTATTGCATTTGATGGTCCAACAGACTTTGGCATATCAAATTATTTATCGATACCGTGATGTTGTATGGTCCTACAACGCTGAGGGATTGTCTCCACTCCATCTTCTAGCCAGTAAACCGTCTCCAGTCTGCCTTCCGAAATGGATGTCATCTTGAATGGTTTGACCGTATCATCTACGATTGTAAGTTTCTGCCTGAACTGAATACCCCCCACACCTCCAACCCTCCAAAACACTAAAGAAAAAAAGAACTTCTTGAAGTAGTAAATACATACCGTTTCCGAGATGATGGTAAGCGACCCATACATTCCAAAGATCACGTTAATATCGACAGTTTAAAAAGAGTAAAGGAGACACCCGTGCCAATGGCTGCAAAGAATGGAATCACGGAGATGGTGGAAAAGATTCTTGAACTTATGCCCGTGGCCATCTATGACGTTGACTTGGTTGAGAAAAATATAGTACTCGTGGTGGCAGAGAATAGGCAACGCTAAGTTTACAAACTTGTGCTCAAGAGGACAAGCATGAAAGAGGTATTCCGTAAAGTGGACAAAGATGGAAAATATGTACTGCATCTTGCTGCAAAGTTGGGAAGTTATCGACCTTGGCTTTTTTTCCCTGGTGCCGCTTTACAAATGCAGTGGGAAATCAAGTGGTATGAGGTACGTACGTTGCTTCCAGACCATTTTTCGTGAAACTTTTCTTGAACCCTTTAGTTACAGTTATTTAATTTGATGCCATAGAAGAATCCATATAGAAGCGTGATATGCCGTACCGGTCATGAAATTGGAAAGCACTGTGTTTCCTAAGGTGATAACTGATTTGGATCCCCTGCTGTAACATGATTACAGCAGAGGTGCTATCCTTTTGTATGTGAGAGAGGGAAGAGATGGTTCTCTCTCTTCCCTCTCTCTCAGCAACACAGGACAACGTCCTGCTGTAACCATTGTTACAGCAGGGGATTCATAACCGGGGATAACATACCCGTGTAAGAGTCAATGAAGTAGTTGAAGGACATAGGTCCTCTAAAGTGACCTTACGGCAGAAGTGTTGTAGTTGTCATCCGACCCATTCAATCTAATCATACGCGCTACAAGTGGCTACGTCACCCAAGTTACTCAACGCCAAAATATTTGACATTATTCTTCTGTACACCGGGAGGAGGCGGTGGCGACAGAAAGAACTGGTCAATGATGTCCTCCAGAAGCTACCAAACAAATCAAGAAGATAAACACCCATGAAGCCCCTTCAAATTTGGTAGAAGATGGCATTGACGAAAGAGAGAGGTTTGGGGCAAAGCAGCAACACAACAGTAACACTACAATCCGCAGGGAGAGAGCCTTCTCCATGAAAAGCGAGAGAAAGAAGTCCGTTGAAGAGAGAGCATAGAGAGAAAGAAGTCTCAAACCAAAGGCTAAAACTGACTTGGTAATTGTGAAAATAGGCATTTCATTGTTCTCCTGCTGAATACTCAAAAAATTTCTTTGTACTGGGTAAGTCTTCTTGAAAAAGAGAGAGAGAGAGAGAGTGAGAGAGACTACTTTTTTTGGATTTTGTTTTTACTATGTCATTTTACTTAAAACCAACATAATATTTTGATGATTACCCAGTCTATTCCTTAAAAAGGGAACAAACAATTTCTATTCTTTCAACTTTGTCCTTCCACCTTTTTCTTGTCATGTTCAGCAACGAGATTATTTTGTTCGCCTTGTGTACGTTTTGGTGACTCGAGGGATTATTGTCACTACTGATCATTTCACCTTATCCCTTAAATGATGCAGTTTGTTAAGGATTTGATGCCACTGAACTTCTTTACGCCCTACAACAAGGCTAGGCAGAAACCAGCGGACATCTTTACTGATACACATAAGCATCTCGTCACGGAAGGCGGTGAATGGCTCAATAAAACCTCTCAGTCATGCTCGGTCGTGGCAGCACTAATTGCGACTGTCACCTTTGCAAAACATCCGCCACCATACCAGGCGGCTACAATCAAGATAATGGGATATCAATTCTCAAAAGAGAAGCGAGTTTTACGTATGTGCCATTTCATCTCTCGCTGCATTTTGTTCGTCTCTCACTTCAGTGGTCATGTTCCTAGCCATTCTCACATTTTGCTATGAAGAGAGAGATTTTAACAAGGGCTTGCCAAGGATGCTTTTCACGGGATTAACATCGCTGTTTATATCCATAGCTTCCATGCTAATCTCGTTGCTGGACATTTCTTCGTCCTCAAAGATGACCTGGGAAATGAGGCGCTTGTGATATATGCATTTATGTTTTGTCAGTTTGATAGATTTTTTGGATAAATTATCAACCGGGATTATGCACATATTAAATAAGTGCTTAACTTTAGAATATTGACAGCCCATAACAAATATCATGCACATGTTAAATAAGTGCTAAACTTTAAAGTCTTGACAACCCATAACAAATGCCATGATCTATTTCACTTCCTTCTTGTATAGCTTAAGTTTTGGGCATAATTATAGGATTTCCATCTTTTACAGCTTCACTTTAGCCCATAGAATCAGCTCTTCAGTGTATATATATATAGTGCTACATGTAAATGAGATACAACATAACAATTGATACCATTTTTGTCATGGTATCAGAGCCTAATATTTTTGCTTAGCTCTCTTTTTTTTCTCTCCTCGTCCGGCGTTCATTCTTCCCGGACCACTGTCACTCGGCTGTGTCAAATTCCAGCCTATAGCCCATAGAATCGGCCTTCGCTTCATCGGACTCTCATGTCCCGTATCCTTCTCTAATGGTGTGCAAGCAATCCGACAACTCTCGGCAATCACTGTCGACGCATTCAATTTGACCCGCAATCAAGGAGCAGTGTGTTTCCATCTTCATCGACATGGCCAAGGACGCAGAAACCTCCAAGCCCAAACACCTCAATCCAACTTCAGAATATTACTTGTCCAGTCAAGCAAACTCAGCCACTGCAAGGGACCCAGACCGTACACCTACAGGACGGCCCTGGTGCACATTTTGTCATCAGGTGGGTCACACACAGGAGAAATGTTATCGCCACCTTGGTATTGCTACGCCTGGTAAGGGGTGAGGGAGGGGTCGTGGATCGCCTGCCATGTCACAGAACGCAGTCGGCTCCTTATCTGGCCCACTCCAGGTCTCTGCCACCGCGACACAAAACAACAGCCCTTCGCTCAACCAGGCACAGGTCGCCGCCATTTCCGCTCTTCTGGACCTAACACCCAAGCAGATGCAACGCCTCATCACTTTTCCATAATCCTCTCCATCGGGTACAGACTCTCTCGTAGGTAAATCTCTGCCTACTAAACATACTTGGTTGATTGATAGCGGTGCCAGGCACCATATGACAGGAACTTGAATTTCTTTTCAAGTATTTGGGATATTCCACCTTATCCAGTAGGCTTACCAGACGGTCTTCAAACTAATGCCATCAAAGCAGATAGTGTCTCCTTGGCAGACGACATCACTCTTCGCCACGTGCTCTATGTGCCAAACTTGGCTGTTAATCTTATTTATGTCTCGTGTTTAGCTACTGACGCTAACTGCTTTGTGGCTTTCTCCCATGATAAATGTGTATTGAAGGACCGCACTTCGAAGAGCCCAATTGGACTGGGTAAGATGCATCGGGGGTGCTCGTGTTTCAGCCACTCTCTACTGCTACAATGGCCGCCGTCTCTGAGTCTGAGTCCTACGAGCTCTCGCATCGGCGCATGGGGCATCCCTCCAGTCAGCCTCTTATTCATCTTCCTACAGTTCTAGTTGTTTCCCCTTCCCTTAAAACTATTTGTGATGTGTGTTGTCATGCAAAGCACACTCGGACTATTTTTCCTGATAGTACTAGTCGTGCTATGGATATTTTTGGATTGATACATTGTGACATTTGGGGCCCCTATCGGGTAAGCACTATTTCTGGTGCAAAATATTTTTTGACCATTGTGGATGACTATAGTAGGGCTGTCTGGGTTTATTTAATGCATGATAAGGGTCAGACTGGTACCTTGCTTCGAAACTTCTGCAATATGGTCCATACCCAATTTGGCAAACTTGTCAAAATAATTCGGAGCGATAACGACCATGAATTTGATTCCCAGCCCATGACCCAATTCTACAATGATCACGGTATATTACACCAAACCTCTATTGTCGATACACCCAAACAAAATGGGAGGGTTGAGAGGAAACACCGTCATATTCTAGAGGTCGCCCGAGCCCTACGTTTTCAAGCCAACCTACCTATTGAGTTTTGGGGGGAATGTGTACTTACTGCTGCTCACCTCATAAACCGTACTCTTTCGGCCATTCTCAAACACAAAACACCCCATGAACTCCTCTTCCAAAAGGTTCCATCATATTCCCATCTTCGGGTCTTTGGCTGTCTTTGCTATGCTCACACAAAATCTGTAGACAAATTTGCCCCTAAAAGTAGACGCTGTGTTTTTCTTGGGTATCCCCCGGGCAAGAAAGGTTGGCGGGTATATGATCTTGAAACTAATCAAGTCTTCTTCTCCCGGGATGTGAAGTTTGAGGAAACCGTCTTCCCATTTACCACACCTCTCTGCCTTTCTCCTACACCCGCGACCACCACTTTCTGCCCAGCATTGGACTGTGCCGAACATCCTATGGCATCCCCTCCGGTGATAGGGGAGACACACCACCAGCGACAGGGGGAGATCCGCCACCCTCACCAGCTGCCACTCCTTCCCCTGGTCTATCGGGTATCATTGTGGGTCCTGACCCCGAGATCTCCTCTCCGGGTTCTCCACCGAGCTCTCCTACTGCTTCGTCTCCTACTCTTGGTCGTGGAAAGCTCCAAAAGAAAGCTCCTTCTGTTCTCAAAGACTATGTATGTCACACTGCTCAAGTTCTTCCCCCCTGCATCTTCAACACCCACCAACGGCTCTAGCGGTCCCAGGTATCGTCTGGATAATTTTGTATCTTGTAAGTCATTTTCTACTGCGCACACTCAATTTTTGGATGCCGTTTTTTCTAGCTCTGAGCCGCGTTCCTACAAGACTGCATCCCACGATCCAAAATGGCGTGCAGCCATGCGAGCAGAAATTGACGCTCTTAAAGCAAATGGTACCTGGACTATTGAAGACTTACCTCCTGACAAGAAGCCCATTGGCTCAAAATGGGTGTACAAAATTAAATTCAACTCCGACGGGTCTATTGAAAGATACAAGGCCCGAGTTGTGGTTCGAGGGGATACTCAAGTTGAAGGACTTGACTATACCGAGACTTTTGCCCCAGTTGCCAAAATGGTGAGCGTCCGGGTATTTTTAGCAGTCGCCGTTATTAAAAATTGGGAGTTCCATCAAATGAACATAAACAATGCCTTTCTGCATGGTGATCTCCATGAAGAAGTATATATACAGTCACCTCTGGGGTTCTCTCCTTCTAGCCCAAATAAGGTTCTCCGTTTGCGCAAATCTCTTTGTGGTTTACGACAGTCACCCCGCAACTGGTTTGCAAAGCTCTCCACCGCCCGACGTTCTTATGGCTTTCTTTAGTCCCATGCCGATCACACACTTTTCACCTACCAGAAATGGGACGTCTTTCTCTCTATCCTTGTGTATGTGGATGATTTGATACTCGCTGGGAATAACAGCACCGCCTGCTCTTCATTCAAACAGTATCTTAACGACTGCTTTAAGCTCAAAGACCTCGGGCCTCTCAAGTATTTTTTGGGCATCGAAGCAGCACGTGGACCGCGTGCCCTCTTTCTCTCTCAGCGCAAATATGCACTGGATATCCTCTCTGAATCCGGTTTATCTGCGTCCAAGCCCGCTGCATTCCCTGTGGAACAGAACCACGGTCTTGCTCTTGCTGGCAGTCCTCTCCTTTCCGACCTAGGACCATATCAGCGACTCATTGGTCACCTTGTCTACCTCACCATCACTAGGCCTGACATTTGCTATGTGGTCCATGTCTTGTCCTAGTTCATGCAGTCTCCTCGTTCCTAACATTGGGACGCCGCACTTCGGGTTTTACGGTATCTCAAAGCCGCCCCGAGCCAAGGCTTATTTTTGCCGGCTGATAGTCCTCTTCAGATCTATGCCTTTTGTGACTCAGACTGATCTAGCTGCCCATTCACCTAGCGATCCGTTACTGGATATTTTGTTTCCTTGGAAAATTCCCCCATTTCATGGCGTACCAAGAAACAGCCGACAGTTTCTCGATCATCTGGTAAGGCAGAATACCGTTCGATGGCGGTAACCACTTGCGAGCTCACTTGGCTCAAATCCTTTCTTTTCTCTCTTGGCGTTCACCATGATCGTTCCATGAGACTCTTCTGTGACAATCAAGCGGCATTACATATTGCTTTGAACCCGGTCTTTCATGAAAGGACCAAGCACATTGAGATTGACTGTCACTACGTTAGAGAGCAGCTACTTGCAGGCAACATTAGTACCGCACATGTTTGCACAGCACAGCAGGTCGCCGACATCTTCACTAAGGCACTTGGGCGTCACCAGTTTCATTATCTTTGCGGCAAGTTAGGCATTCGAAATCTCCATGCTCCAACTTGAGGGGGAGTATCAACCGGGATTATGCACATGTTAAATAAGTGCTTAACTTTAGAATCTTGACAGCCCATAACAATTGCCATGCACATGTTAAATAAGTGCTAAACTTTAGAGTCTTGACAGCCCATAACAAATGCCATGATCTATTTCACTTCCTTCTTGTATAGTTTAAGTTTTGGGCATAGTTATATGATTTCTATCTTTTACAGCTTCATTTTAGCCCATAGAATTAACTCTTCAGTGTATATATATAGTGCTACATGTAAATCAGATACAACACAACAATTGATACCATTTTTGTCATAAATCGAAGTATGGTTGCTTGTGTTTACTGGCCATATCTACCTTTACAAAGTGTCACATTTCTTTTTAAATTATTTTTAGTTAAGCATGAAAATATTATATTAGCAACTGTTATGTTTCCATGGTTACACAGCTACTGTCCGGAGTAACTTAAGAGAAATTCTATTATCCAAGTGATCCTTCCGTTCCTAACCTAGCGAGATCAAACCTTAGTAATTCCTTTTGGCGATGCCTTTACCTCCTTTTAAGGTTTTCACCCTCCTTCTATGGACACTTTAGTAGCTTTTGGGTACCCCAATGCTTCACTTCCTCTCGTTGGCTCATCTCACCAACATCAAATGAAGGTTTCCACAGCCAACGCATGGCTCGTAGGGAGTCTGCTTCTATGGCAATTGCTATCACGCCTCTAGACTGTAACGCCTTACTGCGCCTGAATGCCGTTCCACTCTACGTGCCCCTGACACCATGCCTATCGGTTGTGCCCATGTGTTGCCTCCACGTTACATACATCTGGGACGACACTCAAATGCCGCACTCTCGTGCCGCACCTATGTTGTGCCCCGACACCAAACAACTCCCCCTCGATCTCGTTTTGCGCCCTTTATATTGATGTGCCCCGACAAACATTGTACGGTTTGACCATAACAATCTTGATCAAAGCCCTTCATTCGCCGCCGTCGTCATCTAACTGAAAGACTGCAATTTGGCACCCTAATTATGTCGTTACGGTCGTTACTTACCCCTCTGCAACCTCTAAAATACGTAACCTCCGATGCCCACCTTTATTTGCCACAGCCACAATCAAGACTCGCATAATAAAAACCCCTAAAAAATTGCATTACTGGAAGAGACCAGGCTGAACTCAAGCTTGTCCCTAAAATATAAAAGAACCAATTTGGGGTGGTAAGGGATCAAAGGCGTGTATCGAAAGGCTAGGCTGGTGCCTACCAAGTTTTGAAGAAGATGCATCAACTCGCAAGGTACTTGACTCCTCTTGTTGACTAACTGAGTATATAGTTGTTTGGTGCCTACAATACCCTTTTTAAACAAGAAAAGCAACTCAAAACTAACTTAGTGGTCGATCTGTTGAAAGATTATAACAATTTCTAACATAAACTTATTCAAATTCTTAACTGCATAGAAAAAAAATGTGCTTTTTGCAATAAACATCAGCACTTTTCTTGAATACATTAAAATTCTTTGATCACATTCATGTTCGTAAAAGGGTGTGATTACATTTTGCCCTGAATAGGAGACTTCATAGAGATTGTTACAGTTAAAAATATACCGTCATGTCCAATGATGCAACCCTGAGTTCCCCTAGTTCATGATTAACGTGCATGTGTTTGCCGTCTTTACTTTTTTTAGAAAAGAGAACAATAACCCACTTTAGCTGCTCCATCTTTTGGCGTTTGCCTGCATCATCACCTTACACTCCCCGCAAGCAGAAGCTTTAGCAACATCTTTGCCTCATAGGCGTAGCATCTTAGCACAGGCACATACTGTAAATGGTCAAGAATCTCTCAGCAGGAAAGTGGCCATTTGTCTCAACTTGATCATAGAGGAATTTTTTTTACTTGTTCTCTTTCTTCAAAGAGTGGGCAAGAATCTCCTCTGGTTTTTACCTCTTTCCACAAAGTATGAGACATGACCATCACTTTGCCAAAAGAAACGAAAATCTGGCATGGATATTGACATTGTTTTAGATTGGGGACACAGAAGAAAACTTCGATTTCTATATCTGTGTACTTGTTAAGGCAGTGATTTTATCAATTACAAAAGGTACGTAATGGAAGCCCCAATAGAGAACAGTGATATACTACATCCCCAACCATGTGATGGACTCACTATTTGCTTTTTTTGTGTAGACAAACATTGTATGGCTTGATCAAAAGAATCTTGATTAAAACCTTCATCTGCCGCCGTCGTCATCACCCCAGTCCCCACCGCTGCAACCTTTGACATCCGTAACGTCCAATGCCCACCTTCATTTGCACCGCTAGACGAGATCAGGCTGAACTCAAGCTTGTCCCTAAAATACAAAAGAACCGAAGGGATCAAAGGCGTGTATCAAAAGGCTAGGCTGGTGCCTACCAAGTTTTGAAGAGGATGCATTAACTCGCGAGGTAGCTGACTCCTTGAGTTGACTCACAAATTGTATAGTTGTTCGGTGCCTACAATGCCCTTGTTAAACAAGAAAAGCAACTCAAAACTAACTTAGGGGTCTGTTGAAAAGAATAGAGAAAATTTTAACATAAATTTATTCAAATTCTTGTTTGCATTTTATGCACGAAAAAAATGTGGCTTTTTACGATAAACATCAGGACCTTTCTTGAACTCATTTGAATTCTTTGATCACATTCATGCGGGCGGCGTATGAGATTTCATGGAGATTGGTGCGACTAAAAATACACCGTCATGTACACTTGCAACCCTGAGTTCCGCTAGCTCGTGATTAACGTGCATATAATTTACAATCTTTGCTCTTTCTGAATAGAGAATAATAAGCCGCTTTAGTTGCTCCATTTTTTTTTACTTTTGCCTGTATCATCACCTTATACTCCCCACGAGCAGAAGCGTCAGCAAGATCATTGCCTCATAAGCCTGGCATCTTAGCACATGTACATACTATAAATGGTCAAGAGTCTCTCAGCAAAGAAAGGGGCCATTTGTCTCAACTTGATCACAGGGGATCCCTTTACTTGAATTGATCTCTTTCTTGAAAGAGTGGGCAAGAATTTCCTTTGGTTTTCACCTCTTTCTCCAAAGTATGAGACATGACCATCACTTTGTCCAAAAAGGAAAAACAAAACGAAAATCTGGTATTGAGTCGTTTTTACAGGATACTGATATTAAGTCAGAGCGAGGACCCTGAAAACAAAACTTTGTTTACTATATTTTTTGTATTTGTTAAAACAATGATTTTATCAATTACAAAAGTTTGGTAATGGAAGCCCCTACAGAAAAGTGATATACATCGCCAATTATACGATGGACTCCCTATTTTATTTTTTTTACTTGCAGACAAACATTAAAGCTCTTCATCCGCCACCCTCGTCATCTAATTGAAAGACTTCAATCTTCCACCTTAATTCCATCGTGATGAGTCCCACTCACTGCCACTGCAATCTCGGAAACCCGTAACCTCCGATGCTCACCTCCATCTGCCACAACCACAATTCAGACTCGCGTCGAACACGCCCATAACATTTTGCACCACTGGACGAGATTAGACTGAACTCAAGCTTGTCTCTAAATTTTGTGGTGGTAGGGGGTTGACAACGTGTATCGAAAGGCTAGGCTGGTGCCTACCAAGTTTTGAAGAAGATGGAGTTAGCTTGCGAGGTACTTGACTCCTCAAGGTTAGTCACTGCTTGTATAGTAGTTCGGTCCCAGTGCCCTTGTTAAACTAGAAAAGCAACTCAAAATAACTTAAAGGTAAGAACAGAACAATATCTGACATAAGTTTATTCAAATACTTGATTTCTTTTGATACACGAAAAAGAATGTGGCTTTTCTAGGATAAACATAGGACTTTGATTGAATTCATTCAAATTCTTTGATCACGTTCTTGCGCTAACGAGGGCGCGCGTGATTACATTTTGCCCAGAGTATGGGATTTCATGGAGATCAATGCAATTCCTTCATGTCCAATACTGCAACCCTGAGTTCCCTTATTTCGTGATTAAAGTGCATGTAATTTGCAGTCTTTACTCATTTGAGAACAAAGAATAACCCAGTTTTCCTGCTCCATCTTTTTGCTTTTGCCTGTATCATCATCACCTTACGCTTCCCACAAGCAGAAGCTTCAGCAAGATCTTTGCCTCATAGGCCTAGCGTCTCAGCACAGGCACATACCGTCAATGGTGAAGACACTCTCAGTAGGGAAAGTGGCCATTTGTCTGAACTTGATCACAGGGAATTCTTTTATTTAACTTGATCTCTTTCTTCAAAGAATGGGCAAGAATCTCTTTTGGTTTTCAGCTCGCTTTTCTCCTAAGTATGGGACAGGACCATCACTTTGGCAAAAAAACAAAAAAAAAATGAAAATTTGATATGGAGTCGTTTTTACTGGATACTGACATTGTTTTAGATTGGAGGCCCCTTGAAACAGAAATTCATATTCTATAATTTTTGTATTTGTCAACATTACAAAATGTTGGCAATGGAAGCCCTAATGGAGAACAGTGATACACTATATCGCCAATTATATGCGGGACACCCTTTTTTTCGGTCCACAAACATTAAAATGAGTCTGAATTCATTGTGCATAGCTATACTTGTTCTTTTTTGCCAGTAGAAATGTTTATTTATCCACAAAACGATAGATATTTTTCTTTCTCAACTAAGGCTGATGCCAACTAACTAAGGGTAATACAGTAGCCCACCCTGGCTACAACTTTAATCCACCTTAGAGTATCAAACATAAACTTTGTACGATAGTGATGATTTAATAATTACTATTCATGCTTGAAAGTCCTATAAGAACTCCTTTGCCTCAGAGGTCTTTGTAAGTTTGCCATTGCTCTAAGTTTTAAGGGAAAGGAGCTATGGCTGGGCGACCAGACTCCTCGGCATTGACTAAGGACGACTTGTTCCAGAGTGCCATGAAAGGTGATTGGAAAGCAGTAGTGGAGATATACAAGGCACATCCAGAGGCTCACGGGGCCAAGATTACCAAGTCAGGTGACACGGCATTACATATAGCCGTGTTGGACGGCCAGGAACGTAAGGTCCAAAAACTGGTGAAATTGATTTGCGAGAAAGACGTATCAAAAGAAGCTTTGGGAATCGCAAACGAGCGGAGAAACACCCCGCTCCATCTCGCGGCGTCTTTGGGAAGTGAGAGGATGTGCAAGTGCATTGCCCAGGAGGACGAGTGGCTGATCGGCGATCGCAATGTAGATGGTGAGACTCCACTCTTCTTGGCCGCTCTTCACGGTAAGAAAGATGCTTTCCTGTGCCTCAGCCGTATCTGCGGCGATCAAGGCAGCCGCTATTGTAGGAGGAATGATGGCGACACCATTCTTCATGTTGCCATTTCTGGAGACTATTTTGGTAAGACTATATAACTAGTGCACTGTTGTCTGATACCTCTGATTAGGAGAGGCAGACAATGTTATGTCAAAGTTGTAGTTATGCTTAATGAGTTTAGTCTACTGGAAATGCATTACTTTGACGTATAGTTCCTAAAAATCATTTGAAACTTTCGACAGATTTGGCATATGAAATAATATGTAACTACCAAGATGTTGTCAACTCCAACAACGAACAGGGATTGTCTCCGCTTCATCTTCTGGCTAGTAAGCCTTCTGCTTTCAGAAGTGGATCTCATCTCGGACGACTTAACAGTATCATTTACCATTGTGAGTCGAACCAATCCTTATTCATTTTCATTTTTCAGCATGCAAGTAAACGTGATACCGCATACCTATGGCCATTTACTTAATTGCATAAACGCTTCTCTGAGAGCGAGAGAATCAGAAACAATCTTTCTTAGTTTTTTTTTATATATAGATATTGAGCTGTTATTCATTGGATTCACTATCGTCTGCAAGGTATATTTGTCGATACCCTCATGAAGGATACAATTCATCGTCGTCATCATCAATCTTCATCGAGATCTGACGATAAAAGCAAGCCCAAATATCCAGCAAACTATCAGACATGTTGGAACGCCATGGGAGTGCTGACCAATATGTTTAGTCTAATCGGTAGGCATTTCTAACATTAGATACGCTTTGTTAGTGTACTACTTCAGATGATTAATAACAGTCTTGGTATAGGGGACAAAAGAATTGAGAAGTGCAACATAGCTGAATATCTTTTCTGTTTCAGCTAAAGGTTCTTGGGAAAAAAATGAACAATCAGATGCTGAAAACCCTGCCCAGCGATATGCTCAAGGCCATGAACTTTTTCCACCCAATTATCGCACATGCTTTGGAATCATCCAATTTGTTTCCAAGGCAATGCTAATCATTCTCGGATTAGGTATTTCATGATCTTCTCCTCACAGTATTCAATTTTGCCTTTATGGTACGATATATTATGACTATGACCTGTCCTTGACATTGGTGTTTATATAGGATCCAGAAATATTATAAAGCTGAGGGACAAAAAACATAAGCACACGTGGTCAGTGGAAATCATGAACAAACTTCTTGAAAGCGTTAAGACATACAGGTATGAAGATACTGGCGGGAGGCCGCCAAAGCGTTCTCAATCATGGTTCAAGGATGATGAAACAATGCCTTATCAAGAACATTATGATCGTGATAGTGGTAGCGGCATAGAAGACAATGATGATGCCTTGATGGAGACGATGATTGTATTGCCGCCCAATATTATTATTGAAGACGAGAATGAAGATAGTAAGACTTTCGAACAGTTTATGAACAAAGTTTTATAGACAACTTCATTGTTTCGTGTCAATTTTCAACCCCAAAGGGAAAAGGCATAGAGCCTAAAAGTTGAGATGCAAATTTCAGTGAGAAGTGAACCTTTCCCGTCAGATTGAGGGTCTGGCCAGGCTCATTCAGGACGGACAGCCTGACCGGCTGAGGATTTTTGGTGTTCTATCAGCCTTGCCACCTTGCCGCTTTAGGCTAAAATATCTTGGGATAGGCCCTTAAGCCGCTCAGTCCATCCACAACTCTAGTAGAGTGTGTGGGCTAGGTGTGCGTGTGTGTGTGCTCGCTTGATGTGTATGTGTGTGTAAGATTCTAGAACAAAATTTAGCCCCCCAAACAGATAACAATGATATGTTTAATTGGCAGGGGAGAAAGAGAGCGTGCCTGAAGTGAAGGGAACGCAGTCAATACTCGAACTCAAACCAAGTAGCACTGAGAAGAATGGTGACCGGGAGATTGTGAATAAAATCCTTGCGCTTTTTCATAAATTGGCAACGGATAAAAAAGGACGGCCTGGAATGGGAATGCAGGAGACGCCCATACTGATAGCTGCAAAGAATGGCATCACGGAAATAGTGCAGAAAATCCTTGAAGATTTTCCGGTGGCCATTCACGACATGAACTTGGATAAGAAAAATATGGTACTCCTGGCAGTGGAGCATAGGCAGCCCCATGTGTACCAACTTTTACACAAAAGGACAGTCATGAAAGATACAGTTTTTCGTAGAGTGGACAAAGATGGAAACAGTGCATTACATCTCGCTGCAACGCTGGGCAAAAATAGACCTTGGCGAATTCCTGGTGCCGCTTTGCAAATGCAGTGGGAACTCAAGTGGTACGAGGTACATTAATACAAACAGTTTTTCAATGTAGTTAAGCATTAACCTTTCAGCCGTTACCCTAGTATGTCTCATACAAAGATCTTATATAGGATTAAGCATTCACCTTTCACCAGTCACGGAAAGTATTATCTGTAGTTTTGCTTGCAGTTCTAATGTACCAAAAGAGCAGGGTGATATCTCTATGGCGAGTAGAGAAGATATTGTTTCTGCTATAAAAAATTACTACTGTTTAACCAATGGCTATATGAAGTGCAGTTTGTTAAAGAGTCGATGCCACTACACTTCTTTGCACGATACAACAGGACCGGGCAGACGCCAAAGGACATATTCACTGATACACACAAGGACCTCCTCAAGGACGGTGGCGAGTGGCTCACCAACACAGCCGAGTCATGCTCGGTCGTGGCAGCACTAATTGCGACCGTCGCTTTTGCCACTTCTTCCACTGTACCAGGCGGCGTCAACCAGGAGAGCGGGACCCCTACTCTTGAAAATCAACCAGCCTTCAACATCTTCGCCATTTCTTCTCTCGTTGCACTTTGTTTCTCCGTGACCTCGCTCGTGATGTTTCTGGCCATTCTCACTTCCCGTTATCAAGAGAAGGATTTCAGCAAGGACTTGCCGACTAAGCTTTTGACAGGATTAACATCGCTATTTGTATCCATAGCTGCCATGTTGATCTCGTTCTGTGCTGGACACTTCTTCGTCCTCAAAGATAAATTGAAGTATGCAGCATTTCCGGTATATGCAATTACGTGCCTGCCCGTGACATTCTTTGCCATAGCGCAATTCCCCCTGTACTTCGATCTCATGTGGGCTACCATTAAGAAGGTCCCACAGCGCAGTTACAATGTTGCTGCTACCTAGTTTGTTTGTGTGTACGCCCGAGCGTGTGTTTTCCCCACGAAACTTTCTTTCTTTTCAGTTTCATGACGTGCCCATGTTTTTGTTTCCGGCTCGCCATCATCTGCTCTATTGAAAATTGTCGCTAAACGTATTTTAGCGGCATAAGATTGTCAGTATAAATTTTAGCAGCTGCGTCAATAAATTTTTAGTTACAATCTTTGATGAGCTTTATAAAGCAAAGAATCCTTATCCTGTCCTCTTTTATCAAAGTGTGGTGAAAAGTTTAGCATGAATCAAGACGGTAATGCTACATATCATACACTTAATCCTCTTGTTTGAAGTCCAGTTTTCTTTTTCCCCCAAACTCACGGTGCTTAATTGAGCTATTTCACTCCTTTATACACTGCTCAGTCTGCATGTTGGGGAATCCGTCTTTTATACACTGCTCAGTCTGCATGTTGGGGAATCGATAATTTCATTCTTTATTTGAGCTATTTCACTCCTTTGTGTCGAGACAAATCCATGTTACTAAAATTTTCTGAAAGAGCTAATTTTAATTAGGAGTTAGCTTATCATCTCTCGCATTTATTTTAATTAGGAGTGACTTTAAACTTTCTGTCGCTTTATGCTCTTAGCCGTAAAATGACTATGTTGAATATGTCTTAAAAGTAAATACTTAGCTTTATAAAATTTAAAATGGAATGCAAAAAAAAAAATGCCATAGTTTTTAATTTGACACATTGCATTTTTTGAGGGTAAGATATTGAAATATTTTCTTCAATTGCAAAATTAAATTGCTTGACTTTCAGAATTTGTGTTAGATTAGAACTGCAATGTTTAGCGGCTAGGCTTTGAGAAATGTCGTGGATCAAGTTCAAATTTTCTACGAAAATACCCTTGAAGCTCCCCATTAATGAAAATACCCTTGAAGCTCCCCATTAATGAGAATTGAAACATGGGAATGAATCCAACAAGCTCGCGGAACTCCATTTTTTTCTAAGAGCAGAAACCGTAATAGCCCAATCCGCCCGGTCATATTATGCTTCTAAAAGGCCATTAGCAACAATTTTGGGAACTTTGTAGACTTCGACTTTATATATTATTATTATTATTTACATCAAATTCATACCTCGTATTTGTATTTTTGTTATTGGTAGACTTTTATATTTTTTCTGTTCAATTCAAAAAATGCTAACCTAATGTGTTACATTATATGTATCACATGGGTTAGAAACATGCGGTGTATCTCGTTCTTATACCTAATAGGTTTATCTTTTATGGAGCATGATTTTTTTAAGTTAGATATCAAACTTTAACTTGGAAATAGGGCCAACCCACTACCTATGTCTATTGGTATCCTCATGTCATGAAAATTCTAATCGAAGTTTTATCTCAGTTCGGTTTGTATACCTGTAACGCCACGAAATCCGGAGCTCCGCCGCCCCAAACTCCCAGGTCGTTAATCTACTGGATCACATCAAATCTGTCAAATCTGACACATACTCTAATTCATCCAATTCAGCATCAACTCAGACTTCCCAAAATACTAAATTACAAGCTGTTTAGCTTAAACTACTACAGCTCAAGTCCTTTGCAATACAAATTTCTAAGAAGTAAATTAACACTACCGACTCGTGCAGGGTCTCGCTATACAGTTGTGATGGGCTCATTGAAATCTCACTCAGACTCTAAATCTCATTCCTCAGCAACCTACTCGTGATCCAAACCTGCAGAAAGGAACCAAACGAAGGGTGAGCTTTTAAGAGCTCAGTAAGGTCGTACAAGGACCAACAAAAGAATTACAAATGATTCCAAGAATCCAACTGACGAAGATTTCTAGAAAACTTTAACGAACTAAACAACTCAATGATTTTCAAAATGATCAAAATTCATCATAAATAGATACCCAAATAGACAAATACCATCACAATGGGTTCCAAAACAATCAGTAAAAGATCTTTTTTCCAGAGTCATCATTTCCAAAATACAACAGAGTTTTCTCGAGGTATTTCAAACGTACACAGATCATTAGAGATAGGTCTTTCCAAAATAAACTGAATTTCTCAAGGGATTTCAACCCAAGCACAAATTATTTCAGAGAATATTTTCCAGTCATTACCGTAGCAGTCACGGCAATATACAGAACAGAGAAAATCAATAATTAACATTGATCCTGGGCCGATTGAAATGCCATTCCGACAAGTTAATCAGAGTGTACACGTGCATGATGTACCAAAATACTAGTCCACTTGGGTACTAGCCTGCTTTTCCTACAGGATTCAGACCAGCCTTATTACGCCCTCCCACAGAACGGAACACAGAAAAATCAACAATATCAATGAGGTTTAACATAAGTTCAATCACCGAAATCAATTCGGATTCCAATAACAAAATCATACCAACAAAAGTCAGCATTCAGAATTTTCAGAAGAAATCAGAATTTTTAGAAGAAAATCACAACAATCCGGAAGAACGGATACAGGCAATTGTCAAATTTTCTCAGCACGCAATAACAGGCGAGCATCACAAGATTTCCAAATAATCAATCCAGGTTCAATATTAGGATTTTCTGGACAAGAACATGCGGATATCAATGCATGCTTCAGAGTTCGACATTAGTCATAAGTAATTCAAAGGAGTACGAGTTATCAGATAAGGGTTCGGATAGAAGTCATTACCTAGGGTTCGGACAGAAGTCCTTACCCAGGGTTCGGACAGAAGTCCTTACCCAGGGTTCAGATAGAATTTCTTACCTGGATCCACAGCTAAATTATCCTAACCAGAAAGTCTTTAACTTTAACCTAAACAGAATAATTAAATCGTCAGAATACAGCCTGTAGTACAATATTATAACTTAATACGAACTCACACATGCTCCTAAAATGAACCTATCTCACCGCGTATGTAACCCTGAGGTGTAAAATTACCAAAAAGCCCCTCTCAGACTTAAATCACCCAAACGACCTTCCCATAAGTAGAATCACTAAAATAAGCTTCCCATATGTGAATTTTTGCAAAAATACATTTCTTATGTCAAATTACCAAAATACACTCTCAGGGTGGCAAATTACCAAAATGCCCCCAGTGGTTTTCGGCACCGAAAAGATTCCAAAAACATCTTAAAATAATATTTTAAGCATCCTTAAGTCATTATCGAGCTAAAAAGTATTTTATAAAAGTTTCGCCCGAAAATCCTAAACCGGTCTCCGGACCGAGCGCTTAAAAGCCTGTTAGGCTAAAAATACCTATTCACCTCAGAATGGTATGAAATTTTAGATAGTGGATCGTATCAGTAAAATAAGCTTTTTCTGCAATTTCTAGACTAAAATAACTTGATTTACTAGGTCAAATAATTTACTACTTATGTTTAGTCGATGCCCTAATTTAACGCCCTTTACGAACACCAAAAATTTCCAAAAACTTTCAGAGCGTACGTCTCGTAGAAATATTAGGGGTTACTATTTTGTACTTTGTCTAATTTTGTCTCTAACTATTTTTCTAGAAATTCGTGAAAAAATGCCTAAAGTAATTTATGCTTTTAGCGACAATTACACATACTATTTAGATTGTCACACACTAAAACACTTTTTTTCACACACTCTTCATCTCTTTCCTTCAGCCGGGATATTCATCCCACACCCGCTTCACAACCACACACTACCCCCTTACAACCCACTCCAAACCATTAAAACCACATTACACTGCCCTAATTCACTACAACACACATTTAAATACACAATTTACACACATAGGTACCAACCGAATTCATATACACACAGCAGCATACACGATGCACACAGCAACTTCACAACCCATACACCTCCACTCACGGCTACCAAACCCATGACATTCTAACATCCACATAGCCACCCTTTACACAACTAATTACACATACGCTCAATTGTATCCATGGCTACACCCACCAACACACACGGTACACACAGTAGCTCTGCGGCTACTTCCCACACCCCCTCCTCTGCTAAGCTTCATTCATGACCATTAGCCTTAACCCTCATATAAACCTTCAACAACACGAAATTCATAAACCATTACACCCGCATATATGCTTGTATACACATAGATTTGCACTGCTACGCTCGCAAGCACACATACTTACACTGCTGACCCATATGTTGTATACAAAGAGGAAATACACAACACCCATTAAACGCACGCCAGAGAGGAGAAGGGGATTACCCTGGAAAATTCCTTCATATTCTCTCCTTCTTTCCACTGTTTCTTCCTCCTTCCTCCGAGCTACCCTGTTTTGGCTTCTTCCTTTCTCTGTTCTTTGTTTAGTTACTGTCCTTCCCCTTTTTTCTTTCTCGAATTTCTCTTTCTTCCTTTTTTTTTCCCCTTTCTTTCCACTTAGGATAAGATCAAATTAAAATTAAAATTAAAATTAAAATAAAATAAAAGAACATATCAAATTAGTCATACACCAAAGTATCTGAAAAATCGACACATAAGACTTAATCTTCAAAATTTACAAAATAGCCCCTCAAGTTTCAAAATTTACGAAAATGTCCTCAAAATTTCAAAAATCACGTTTTGGTCCCAAATTTCTTTTAAGCTCACATACTGTACTAATACCCGAACATTGCTCAAAATTAGCGCCCGTTTATTTTTCGGATTATCGATGGTTATTTAAATCCGCTCTCAAAGTTCGCGATATTACAATACCTAATGGGAAGAAGGCCGAAAAGAAAAACACTACACATCTGGTCAAACATCCACACGCCCTTTTGTTTGATTAAAGCCCTTCATCGGCCACCGTCGCCATCCAATCGAAAGACTACAATTTGCCACCTAAATTACGGTGTGACAATCCCCACTCACTGGGGCTGCAATCTCTGAATTCCGTAATTTCCTATGCCTACTTCCATTTGCCACAGCCTTAAATCAAGACTCACATCAAAGACAAGATCAGACCGAACTCAAGCTTGCCCGAGAAATATAAAAGAATCAAGTTTTTTTTCTTTTTTTTTTTGGGGGGAGGGGGGGGGGGGGGGAAGATATCGGTGGCGTGTATCGAAAGGCTAGGAAGGCTCGGCTGGTGCCTACCAAGTTCTGAAGAAGATGGAGTTAACTCGCGAGGTACTTAATTCCTCGAGTTGACTCACTGATTGTATAGCTGTTCGGTTACCATGCCCTTGTTAAACAAGAAAAGCAACTCAAAAACACTCAGGGGTTTATTAAAAAGAACAGAACAATTAAACATTCATGCGCGAACAACGATGTGAATACATTTTGCCCAGAGAGTGAGATTTCATGTAGATTGGTGCAGTTAAATTTTACAGTCATGTCGACCGTTGCAGCCCAGACTTCCCTAGTTCGTGATTAATGTGCACATAATTTACAATCTTTAATGTAGAACAGAAGATAATAGCCCACTTTAGTTGCTCATCTTTTTGCTTTTGCCCGTGTCATCACCTTACACTCCCCACAAGCAGAAGCTTCAGCAAGATTTTTGCCTCATAGGTCTAGCATCTTAGCAGAGGCACATAAAATAAATGGTGAAGACTCTCTCTCAGCTGGGAAAGTGGCCATTTGTCCCAACTTGATCATAGGGGACTGCTTTACATGACTTGATCTCTTTCTTGAAAGAGTGGGCAAGAATTTCTTTTAGTTTCCACCTCCTTGTCCAAAGTACGGGACATGACCATCACTTTGCCAAAACAATGAAAACTTGGGGTCGTTTTTACATGATACTGACAATGTTTCCGATTGGGGACTCTAATAACACAACTATGTCTTCTATATTTGTGTATTTTCTAAAAGTACACAAAGATGGCGATTTGATTATCATTATTTTTATGCTTGGAAGTCCCCTCACTATCTATAAGAACTCCTTTGCCTCACAGGTCTTCGTAAGTTTGTCATTACTCCAAGTCCCAAGGTGAAAGAAGCTATGGCTTGGCGAGCAAATTCCTACTCATTGGGACTCATCAAGGACGACTTGTTCCAGAGTGCCATGAAAGGTGATTGGAAAGCAGTAATGAACATATGCAAGGCACATCCAGAGGTTCACAAGGAGAAAATTACCAAGTCAGGTGACACGGTACTACATATAGCCGTGTTGGACGGCCAAGAAAGTAAGGTCCACAAACTGGTGGAATTGATTCGCGAGAACGGGTTAACAAGAGAAGCTTTGGGAGTTGCAAATGTGCGGGGAAACACCCCGCTCCATCTCGCGGCGTCTGTGGGAAATGTGAGCATGTGCGAGTGCATTGCTGGAGGGAACGAGCCGCTGATCGGTAATCGCAACGGAGATGGTGAGACTCCTCTCTTCTTGGCCGCTCTTCACGGTAGAAAAGATGCTTTCCTGTGCCTCAGCCATTTCTGTGGCGAAGAAGGCAGCCGCTATTGTAGGAGGAACGATGGTGACACTGTTCTTCATGTTGCCATTTCTGGAGACTATTTTGGTAAGACTATACAACTTGTGCACTGTAGTTTCTTACACCTCTGATTAGGAAACACAGACAAATGTTATACTACTATTTATGTTATTGTTATGCCTAATGAGTTTGATCAACTAGAAATGCATTATTTTCACAGTTTCTAAAATCATTTGAAACTTTTGACAGAGTTGGCAAATGAAATAATAAATCACTACAAAGATGTTGTTAACTCCAACAACGAAGAGGGATTGTCTGCGCTTCATCTCCTGGCTAGTAAGCCTTCTGCTTTCAGAAGTGGATCGCATCTCGGACGACTTAACAAGATCATTTACCATTGTGAGTCTCACCAATTCTTGTTAGTTTTAATCTTCAACATGCAAGTAAACGTGATACCGCACACCTATAGCCATTTACTCAATTGCACAAATGCTTCTACGAGAGCGAGACAATCAGAAAGACTCATTCCTAGTTTTTTTTTTATAGATACTGACTTGTAGTTCATTGATTTCACTATCATCTGCAAGGTATATTTGTCGAGACCCTCACGAAGGATACAATCCATCATCGCCACCATCATCATCATCACCATCAACCTTCATCAAGTTCTGGTGATGAAAGCAAACACAAATATCCAGCAAATTATCACACGTGTTGCAACTTCATTGGAGTGCTGACCAAAATGTTTGGTCTAATCGGTAGGCATTTCGCACATTAGATTCGCTTTTTTAGTGTACTCCTTTAGATGATTAACAACCGTATTGGTAGAGAGGAAAAAGGGGTTTAGAAGTGAAATATACCTAAATAGCTTTTCTGTTTCAGCTAAAGGTTCTTGGAAACAAACCGAACCATCAGATGCTGAAAACCCTGCCCAGGGATATGCTCAAGGCCATGAACTTTTTCCGCCCAATTATCAGACATGCTTTGGAATCATCAAATTTGTATCCAAGGCAACACTAATCATTCTCGGATTAGGTATTTGATCATCTTCTTCCCACAGTATTCCAATTTTGCCTTTATCGTTTGATATATTATGACTATGACCTATTCTTGATATTGGCGTTTATATAGGATCCAGAAATATTATAAAGTTGAGGGAGAAAAAACTTAAACACATATGGTCAGTGGAAATCATGAACAAACTCCTTGAAAACGCTAAGACATACAGGTATGATGATAATGGCGGGAGGCCAAAGCGTTCTCAATCATGGTTCAAAGATGATGAAACAGTGCCTTATCAAGAACGTGATGATCGCGACAATGGTAGCAGCAGCATAGACGATGAGGATGTCTTAATGGAGACGATGATTGTACTGCCGCCCGATATTATTAGTGAAGACGAGGATGAAGATGGTAAAACTTTACTAACTGTACCTTATTTCTTATCGATTTTCAAGCCAAAAAGAAAAAGCATAGAGCCTAAAAGTTGAAATGCATGATTTTAGTGAGAAAAACTGAACCTTCCCCGTCAGATTGAGGGTCTGGCCAGGCTCATTCAGGACGGACAGCCTAACCGGCTGAGGACTTTTGGTGCTCTATCAGGTTTTTGCCACCTTGCTGGTTTAGGCTAAAATATCTGGTAATAGGCCTCAAGCCGCTCAGCCCTTCCACGGCTCTAATAGAGTGTGTGGGCGTGGGGTGTGTGCATGCATGCCCGCTTGCCAATTAATGAAAACAGATAGTACTGATATGTTAAATAGCAGGGGAGAAAGAGAGAAAGCCTGAAGTGAAGAGAACAGAGTCAATACTCGAATTCGAACCGAGTACCACTGAGAAGAATGGTGACAGGGAGATTGTGAATAAAATCCTTGAGCTTTTTCATAAATTGGCAACGGATAAGAAAGGAAGGCCTGGAATGGAAAAACGCGAGACGCCTATACTGATTGCTGCAAAGAATGGTATCACGGAGATAGTGCAGAAAATCCTTGATGATTTTCCGGTGGCCATTCACGACATGAACTTGGATAAGAAAAATATAGTACTTCTGGCAGTGGAGCATAGGCAACCCCATGTGTACCAACTTTTACTCAAGAGGACAACCATGAAAGATACAGTTTTCCGTAGAGTGGACAAGGATGGAAACAGTGCATTGCATCTTGCTGCAATGCTGGGAGAATATAGACCTTGGCGAATTCCTGGTGCCGCGTTGCAAATGCAGTGGGAACTCAAGTGGTACGAGGTATATTAATTCAGACAGTTTTTCAATGTAGTTAATTAATAATCTTTCAGTTGTTACCCATCAAAGATCTTCTCTAGGATTAAGGGTGCCGTGTCACTCGTCACAGAAAGTATTTATCCTGTATTTTGATTGCCGTTGTAATGTACCGAAAGAGCAAGGTGATATCACTATGGCGGGTAGAGAAGATGCTATTTCTGCTATCAAAAATTACTAGTATGTTTTAACCAAATTGCTATATGAAATGCAGTTTGTTAAAGAGTCGATGCCACTACACTTCTTTGCAAGATACAACAAGACCGGGATGACGCCAAAGGACATATTCACTGATACACACAAGGACCTCGTCAAGGACGGTGGCGAATGGCTTACCAACACGGCCAAGTCATGCTCGGTCGTCGCAGCACTAATTGCGAGTGTAGCTTTTGCCACTTCTACCACTGTACCGGGCGGCCTCAAACAAGATAGCGGGATCCCTACTCTCGAAAACCAACCAGCCTTCAACGTATTCGCCATTACATCTCTCCTTGCACTTTGTTTTTCCGTGACCTCGGTGGTCATGTTTCTGGCCATTCTCACGTCCCGTTATCAAGAGAAAGATTTCAGTAAGAACTTGCCAAAGAAGCTTTTGACGGGATTAACATCGCTATTTGTATCCATAGCTGCCATGTTGGTCTCGTTCTGTGCTGGTCACTTCTTCGTCCTCAAAGATAGACTGAAGTATGCAGCATTTCCGGTCTATGCAATTACGTGCCTGCCCGTGACATTCTTTGCCATGGCGCAATTCCCCTTGTACTTCGATCTCATATGGGCTACCTTTAAGAACGTCCCACAACGCAGTTACATTGTTGTTGCTAATTAGTTTGTTTGTGTGCAGTTTTGTTTTTCCTGCAAAACTTTCTTTGTTTTGAGTTTCATGATGAGCTCATGTTTTTCTCTCCTACTAGCATCAACTGTTGTACTGAATATCGTTGCTAAACGTATTTAAGCGACATAAGGTTGTTGGTACGAAATTGTTTCTCCGTGACCTCAGTGGTTATATTTCTAGCCATTCTCACGTCCCATTATCAAGAGAAACATTTTAGTAAGGCCTTGCGAAGGAAGCTTTTGACGGGATTAGCATCGTTATTTGTTTCCATAGCTGCCATGTTGATTTCGTTCTGTGCCGGACACTTCTTCGCCATCAAAGATAAACTGAAGTATGCAGCATTTACGGTATATGCAATTACGTGCCTGACCATAACATTCTTTGCCATAATGTAATTCCCCTTATATTCGATCTCATATTGGCTACCTTTAAGACGGTCCCACAGCGCAATCACGAGGTTGTTGCTGATTGATTTGTTTGTGTGCGAGCGGGCGGGTGTGATTTCCTTGCGAAACTCACTTTGTTTTGAGTTTCATAATGAGCTCAAGTTTTTCTCTCTAACTGGGATCCTCCGTAAATGCATTTTAGTGACATAAAATTGTCGGCAAAAATTTAGTGGCAGTGACAATGCATTTTTTGTTGCAATCTTTTATAGTAAATTAAACTGTTACAATAGAGATATGGTTAAACCAGAGGATCGTTGTCCTTTCCTCTCTCATCACAATGTGGTGCAAAGTTTTGCATAAATCAAGGAGGTAGTGCTACATATGAATACACTTTTATCCTTTTGTTTAAAGTAATTAAGTAAAAGTGCAGTTCTTTTTCCAAACTCAAGGTGCTTAATTAACCCTCTTGAGGGAAGAACGCTTGTTTCTGTCTCTTTAATTACTAGTTGGGGTATCACGCGCTGCAAGAGACGGAAAAAAATGAAGTTGCTAATTAATTTGGTAAAGTGGAAAGATATCAGTTGTAGAGGGTTGTTATTCTTTTCATAATTATCAATACTGTACTGGTCGGTACATGCCATTTTTGCCTTTTACCGGTACAGTATCTCTTAAATTTTGTACCGGTTAAAATAGCGTTCTGTACCGTTTGTACCGGCCGAGATATTGTGTTTTGTACCAATAAATAAATAATATAAATAGATATTGTTAATGAAAATCTTAAGACGGTACCGGTACGTACCATTTCGTAAAAAAAACGGTACGCACTCCAGTACAG
The DNA here is from genome assembly GCA_033070095.1 of Escallonia herrerae. Taxonomy (NCBI): domain Eukaryota; kingdom Viridiplantae; phylum Streptophyta; class Magnoliopsida; order Escalloniales; family Escalloniaceae; genus Escallonia; species Escallonia herrerae. The sequence continues at coordinate 107,542 of JAVXUP010002751.1, forward strand.
TATTCATAACTATGATTATTTCCTCTTTTCTTCCTTTTCTGGACAAATTAAAAGTTTTAGTCAAAGGTTGCTGGGTGTCATTTGCTGTAATGTAACACAAAAGCTACTTTGTCATTCGTCACCGTCATTTTTATACACTACTTAGTCTGCATCAGGGAATCGATCATGCTTTATTTGAGCTAATTCTTTTTTGTCACTACAAATCCATAGAGTGACTATCATCTATGCGACTAAAATTCTGAAAGGCTGTTTACTAAAAATTTCTGAAAGAGCGATTTAAATTAGCAGTGAGCTTATCATCTCTAGCATTTGTTTCTTGCAAGACTTTAAAATTTTTTATCACTATATACTCTTAGCCACAAATTAAATGTGTCTCAAAAGTAAATTTACTTCTTTATTTCGGCCTTTTAGTGGGGAATCTTGTGTCCACCTTTAGGAAAATGGACGGAAATTAAGACTTCAATTTAGCTTTATAAAATATAAGAGTAACTGAACGAAAGAAAGTCGCCGTAGTTTTTAATTTGACTTTGTAATTTATAACTGAAAAATATTGAAAGAATTAGTTCAATTGCAAAATTAAATTCCTAGTGTGTTTCAGTTTACAATTGCAATATTAATCAAGTTCAAATTTCTAAGAATGAATCCAACCAGCTCAGGGAACTCCATTTTTCTAACAAAAGAAATCAACGTAGCCCAATCCACAAGGTCATATGCTTTTAAAAGGTCATTTGAAACAATTTTGGAATTTTTAAAGACTTAGACTTTACAAATATATAATTAATTCACATCAAATTCATCCCTCCAATTTGGATCCTTCTTACTGGTAGACTTTCATTTTTCTTCCGGTAATTTAGAAATGCTAGCCTTATATGTTAAGTATCAGACTTTAACTTGGTATTAGAGCCAACCCACTACCTATAATTCTATTGGCATCCTCATGTTAAAAAACTTCTAATCGAGATCATTGCCTAATCCACATTTTTCGTGGGAGCGGATGTTAAGTTATATCCCGATCAAATTTTCATACCTAATGGGAAAAAGTTACACGGCTAGTCAAACATCCACACGTCGTTTTCTTGATTAAAGCCCTTCATTAGCCGCTATCGTCATCCAATCGAAAGAATGCAATCTGCCGCCTTAATTCCACCGTGACAATCCCCACTCGCCGCCACTGCAACCCCTGAAATACATAAGCTCCGATGCCACCTCCATTTGTCACTGTCACAATCAAACTTGCACGAAACACGCCCGTAAAATTTTGCACCACTGGACGAGATCAGATTGGACTCAAGCTTGTCTCTAGAATATAAAAGAACCAATTTGGGTGCAGGGGATCCGGCGTGTAAGGAACGCTAGGCCATTGCCTACCAATAGTTTCGAAGAAGATGGAGTTACTTGTGAGGTACTTGACTCCTCGAGTTAACTCATTGATTGTATAGTCGTTTGGTGCACACAATATCCTTGTTAAACAAAGAAAGCAACTAAAAGAATTGAACAATTTCTGACATAAATTTATGCAGAATAGCATTTTATGACGAAGAAGAATGTGGCTTTTTGAGATAAACATCAAGACTTCTTTATGTATTCATTCAAATTCTTAGATCACATTCATGCGCAAACAAGGTGTGATTACATTTTGCCCATACCATGAGATTTCGTGGAGATTGGTGCGATTAAAACTATAGTCATATCGACTGTTGCAACATTTACTAGTTCGTGATTAATGTGCATATAAATTGCAGTATTTACTTTTTTCAGAACATATAACAATAACCCATTTTATTTGCTCCATCTTTTTGCTATATATTGCCTGCATCATCACCTTACACTCCCCACATTTCCACAAGCTGAAGCTTCAGCAAGATCTTTGCCTCATAGGCCTTGCATCCTAGCACAGGCATATTCTATAATTGGTCAAGACGGAAAAGTGGCCATTTGTCTCAACTTGATCATAGGGTATTCGTTCACTGATCTCTTTCTTCAAAGAGTGGGCAAGAATCTCCTTTCATTGTCACCTCTTTCTCTAAAGTATGGGACATGACAGTCACTTTGCCAAAAAAAAACGAAAATCTGGTTTGAAGTTGTTTTTACATGATACTAACATTGTTTTAGATTGGGAACCCTAAAAACAGAACTTCATTTTCTATATTTGCGTACTTTTTAAAGTAATGATTTATCGATTACAAAAGGTTGGTAATCTATATATATATATATAAAAAGATGAAGCCTTCGCTTAAAATCGCGACACGTGGAATTTTAGAAGCTCTATAATTACGCCACATCATATTTTTGAAACTCATTGTTGTTTGCCACATAGGATTGAACTTTCATTCCTAGAGTCTCCTTATGGAACAAAGCTCTTCCACACACACATTAGCAACCAAGCAAGCAACTCCCTGCCTAGAGTTCTATCCAACAAA